>WNWK01023046.1:0-31611 GCA_009830355.1 Cherax destructor
ATATATATATATTATATATATATATATATATATAATATATATATATATATATATTATATATATATATATTATAAACATGTTATAATTAATGCAACCTAATCTAACTGTTTCTATATCATTACCAAATAAAGAAATCCGTTCTCATTTACTCTTGTGCTCCTTGTAACTCATCTAATGACCATATACAGTGGACCCTCGAGTTTCGTAAACCTCGGAAATCGTACAATTATGCAAGTATAATATTGTAAGTGCTTTTGGAAGTGGATTTTTGGGGGTCTGAAATAGACTAACCTACGTGACATTTTTCCTTAAGGGAGTAAATTCGTTCGGTAATGGCGCTTGAGCAGACTTCAGGAGTGAAGTTTTTTACGAAACTCGGGGGTCCACTGTAAACTGTTATTGCAACACAAATAATTTATTTGATTTGTTTGATCTGATTTAATAAACTGCATTACAACAAATAATAAATTATGATATAAAACTGTAATGCTTCAAAATTGTAAAACTATTATGTTTCAAAATTTTTATGTTCAAATTACAGTACATGTCCAAATTTCATTGATTAGTCAATTATACTTGTATTGTAAATTGTTTACTATAATTTTTACCATTTATTTGTAAGTTAATTTTAAGTTTGCCCATAATGCTCTGCATATAAGGGGCTTTTGGCATGTACACCCCATTCCTACAACTTGTACATCTTTGTATCATGTCACAAACTATTTTTTTTTTATTAACACATAGGCCATTTCCCACCAAGGCAGGGTGGCCCAACAAAGAAAAACTTTCATCATTCACTCCATCACTGTCTTGCCAGAGGCGTGCTTACACTACAGCTACAAAACTGCAACATTAACACCCCTCCTTCAGAGTGCCGGCACTGTACTCCTCATCTCCAGGAATCAAGTCCGGCCTGCCGGTTTTCCTGAAACCCTTCATAAATGTTACCTTGCCTACACTCAAACAACACGTCAAGTCCTAAAAACCATTTGTCCCCATTCGCTCCTATCTAACACGCTCATGCACACTTGCTGGAAGTCCAAGCCCCTTGCACACAAAACCACCTTTACCCCCTCCCTCCACCCTTTTCTAGGCCGAACCCTACACCGCCTTCCCTCCACTACAGATTTATACACTCTCGAAGTCATTCTATTTCGTTCCATCCTCTCTATACGTCCAAACCATCTCGACAACCCCTCCTCAGCTCTCTGGATAATAGTTTTGGTAATCCTACACCACCTCCTAATCTCCAAACTACGGATTCTCTGCATTATATTCACACCACACATTGCCCTTAGACATGACATCTCCACTGCCTCCAGCCTTCTCCTTGTTGCAACATTCACAACCCATGTCTCACACCCATACAAGAGTGTTGGTATAACTATACTCTCATACATTCCCCTCTTTGCTTTCATAGATAACGTTCTGTCTCCACAAGCTCCTCAGTGCACCACTCACCTTTTTCCCCTCGTTAATTCTATGATTCACCTCATCCTTCATATACCCATCTGCTGACACATCCACTCCCAAATATATGAACACATTCACCTCCTCCATACTCTCTCTCTCCAATCTGATATCCAATCTTCCATTATCTAATTTTTTTTTGTTATCCTTATCACCCTTATCACCTTACTCTTTCCTATATTCATTTTTAATTTCCTTCTTTTACACACCCTACCAAACTCATCCACCAACCTCTGCAACCTCTCTTCAGAATCCCCCAAAAGTACAGTGTCATCAGCAAAGAGCAACTGTGACAACTCCCACTTTGTGTTAGATTCTTTATCTTTTAACCCCACACCTCTTGCCAACACCTGAGCATTCACTTCTCTTACAACTCCATCTATAAATATATTGAACAACCACGGTGACATCACACATCCCTGTCTAAGGCCTACTTTTACTGGGAAATAATCTCCCTCTCTCCTACATACTCTAACCTGAGCCTCACTATCCTCTTAAAAACTTTTCACCACTTTCAATAACCTACCTCCTATTTCATACATTTGCAACATCTGCCACATTGCCCCCTATCCACCCTATCATATGCCTTTTCCAAATACATAAATGCCACAAACAACTCTTTACCCTTATCTAAATACTGTTCACCTATGTTTCACTGCAAACAATTGGTCTACACACCCCCTACCCTTCCTAAAGCCTCTTTGTTCATCTGCTATCCTGCTCTCCGTCTTACTCCTAATTTTTTCAATAATAACTCTACCATACACTTTACCAGGTATACTCAACAGACTTATTCCCCTATAATTTTTACACTCTTTTATCCCCTTTGCCTTTATACAAAGGAACTATGCATGCTCTCTGCCAATCCCTAGGTACCTTACCCTCTTCCATACATTTATTAAAAAAAAACACTAACCCCTCTAAAACTATATCCCCACCTGCCTTTAACATTTCTTCTCTGCCTTTAACATTTCTATCTTTATCCCATCAATCCCAGCTGCTTTACCCCCTTTCATTCTACTCACTGCCTCACAAATTTCCCCCACACTCACAACTGGTTCTTCCTCACTCGTATAAGATGTTATTCCTCCTTGCCCTATACACGAAATCACAGCTTCCCTATCTTCATCAACATTTAACAATTCCTCAAAATATTCCCTCCATCTTCCTGATACATCTAACTCTCCATTTAATAACTCTACTCTCCTATTTTTAACTGACAAATCCATTCTTTCCCTAGGCTTTCTCAACTTATTAATCTCACTCCAAAACTTTCTTATTTTCAACAAAATTTGTTGATAACATCTCACCCACCATCTCATTTGCTCTCTATTTACATTGCTTCACCACTTTCTTAACCTCTCTTTTTCTCTCCATATACTCCTACCCTCCTTGCATCACTTCTACTTTGTAAAAACTTTTCATATGCAAACTTTTTCTCTTACTACTCTCTTTACATCACCATTCCACCAATTGCTCTTCCCTCCCACTCCCACTTTCCTATAACCGCAAACTTCTGCTGAACACACTAACACTATATTCTTAAACTTACCCCATACCTCTTCTACCCCACTGCCTATACTCTCACTAGCCCATCTGTCCTCCAACAGTTGTTTCTATCTTACCCTAACCGCCTCCTCCTTTAGTTTATAAATTTTCACTTCTCTCTTACTTGCTGTTTCCATTCTCCTTGTATCCCATCTACCTTTTACTCTCACTGTAGCTACAACTAAAAAGTGATCTGATATATCTGTGGCCTCTCTATAAACATGTACAGTGGAACCCCGGCTTACGATGTTATCATCTTACGTTATTTTCGGTAACCGATATTTATAACGTAAGAAATTTGTTTGTGGCTTACGATGTTTGCTTCGTTTACCGACATTCGTACCGGACCTGTCCGCTTGGCGCCCAGCTGAGCGCGCACTCCAGGGAGCGTCAGTGCTATTGTTTACAAGCGAGAGCGACCACCCACGCATTCATACCAGTATATTGTCATTATTCCACTGCTGTTTTTAGTGCTTGCAACTGCTAAATAAGCTACCATGGGTCCAAGGAAAGATCCTAGTGCTAAGCCTGTGGCAAAGAGGAACAGAAATATATGTACGATAGAAGTGAAGAAGGAGATAATAGAAAAATATGAAAGTGGAGTGCGTATCAGTGAGCTAGCCAGGCTGTATGGTAAACCCTATTCTACCATCGCTACCATTGTGGATAAGAAATATTCAAGTAAAATCAAGGAAGCTGTTGTTGCAAAGGTGCATCTGTGATCACAAAACACAGACCACAAGTGCTGGAAAATGTGGAAAGGTTGTTGTTGGTGTGGATCAACGAGAAACAGTTAGCAGGAGATACTGTTTCGGAGGGAATAATATGTGAAAAAGCAAGGCAGTTGCATGATGATCTCCTTAAGAAAATGCCTGCAACGAGTGCTGAAGTGAGCGAATTTAAAGCCAGCAGAGGCTGGTTTTACAAATTTAAGAATCGAAGTGGCATACATAGTGTTGTGAGGCATGGTGAGGCAGCCAGTTGTGACAAAAGTGCGGCTGAAAAATATGTTCCTGAATTCCAGGAGTACCTAGAGGCTGAACAATTCCTCCCCAACAAGTGTTTAATTGTGATGAAACAGGCCTGTTTTGGAAGAAAATGCCCAACAGGACCTACATTACTCAGGAGGAAAAGGCACAGCCAGGACATAAGCCTATGAAAGACAGGCTAACTTTGATGCTGTGTGCCAATGCCAGTGGTGATTGCAAAGTGAAGCCTTTACTGGTGTATCTTTTTGAAAATCCCCGAGTGTTTGGCAGATGCGGTGTCAGCAAGTCTAACTTGTGTGTGATGTGGAAGTCTAACAAAAAGGCTTGGGTCACAAAGGACATTTTCTTAGATTGGTTCAATGAAGTGTTTGGCCCCAGTGTGAAGAAATATCTATTGGACAATAATTTGCCACTTAAGTGCCTCCTGATAATGGACAATGCTCCTTGTCATCCTCCAAACTTGGTAGAGAAAATTGTGGAGGAGTTTAAATTCATCAAAGTGAAGTTCTTGCCCCTAATACCACTCCTCTCCTCCAGCCCATGGACCAGCAGGTCATTTCCAACTTTAAAAACTCTATACCAAAGCAATGTTTCAAAAGTGCTTTGATGTGACCACAAAACATGAACATAACCCTAAGAGAATTTTGGAAAAACATTTCCATATGCTGCATTGTGTACACCTTATAGGTAAGGCTTGGGAGGAGTGACTACCAGGACTTTGAACTCTGCCTGGAGAAAATTGTGGCCAGACTGTGTCCTAGAGAGGGATTTTGAAGGTTTTGGGGCTGAGCCTCAGAACCCTGAGCCTGAGCCTGAGCCTGTTTTGGAAGAAATTGTGGAATTGGGCAAGTCTTTGGGGTTAGAGGTGAGTGGTGAGGATGTGGAACAGTTGGTGGAGGAGCACAAGGAAGAGCTAACCACTGAAGATCTGCAAGAGCTTCAACAGCAACTGGAACAAGAGAGCAGAGGTCAGGACAATGGTTCAGAGGAGGAGGTGGAGGTGGAACAAAATGGAAGAATGTGCCTTCTTCAAGGATTAAGGACATTTGTGGAATGTGGAGCAAGGTGCAAGCATTTATGGATGAATATCACCCTAACCATGCTGTTGCAGGCCGTGCTGGCAACCTGTACAATGACACAGTGGTGTGTCATTTCAGGGATGTGTTAAAGAATCGCCAGACACAGAGCTCCCTGGACAAATTTGTTGTTAGAAAGAGGTCTAGTGACTCTCAAGCTGGTCCTAGTGGCATTCAAAGAAAAAGGGAAGTAACCCCAGAAAAGAACTTACCACCTGCAGTGTTAATGGAAGGGGATTCCCCTTCCAAACACTAGCATACTACTCCACCTTCTCCCCTCCTCCCGTCCTCCACACATCAACAACTCTTCAATAAATGTAAGTGACATGTTATTGTACAATATTTGCATGTATTTATGTATTCTTTATTCAATTCTGTATTATTTAATGTCCAAAAGTTCTAAAAAATATTTTATTTAACTACTTTTGGAAGTCTTGGACGGATTAAATTTATTTCCATTATTTCTTATGGGGAAAATTGATTCGTTTTACGATTGTTTCGCTTTAAAATATGCCCTCTCTGACGGATTAATATCGTAAGCCGGGGTACCACTGTACATCCTGGAGTCTACCCAACAGTCTTTTATCTACCAATATGTAGTCCAACAAACTACTGTCATTTCGCCCTACATCATATCTTGTATACTTATCCTCTTATTCTTTAAATGTGTGTTACCTATAACCAAACCCCTTTCTATACAAAGTTCAATCAAATGCTCCCTATTACCATTTACACCTGGTACCCCAAACTTACCTACCACCCCCTCTCCAAACGCCTCTCCTACTTTAGCATTTAGGTCCCCTACCACGATTACTCTCTCACTTCGCTCAAATGTTCCTACACACTTGCTTAACATCTCCCAAAATCTCTCTCTCTCTCCTCTACAGGTGCATATGCACTTATTATGACCCACTTTTCACATCCGACCCTTATTTTAATCCACACAATCCTTTAATTTATATATTTATGTTCCCTCTTCTGTCTCCATAACTGATCCTTCAACATTATTGCTACCCCTTCCTTAGCTCTAACTCACTCAGATACCCATGACTTAATCCCATTTATTTCTCCCCACTGAAACTCGCCTACTCCCTTCAGCTTTGTTTCGCTTAGGGCTAGGACATCCAACTTCTTTTCATTCATAACATTAGCAATCATCTCTTTCTTATCATCCACACTACATCCACACACATTCAAACATCCCAATTTTATGAAGTTTTTCCTTATCTTGTTTTTAGTAATTTATACAGGAGGAGGGGTTATTAGCCCATTGCTCCCGGCATTTAGTCGCTTCTTACGACACGCATAGCTTACGGAGGAAGAATTCTGTTCCACTTCCGCATGGAGATAAGCAGAAATAAACAAGAACAAGAACTAGGAAGTAAAATAGAAGTAAAACCCAGAGGGGTTAGTACACGTACAGTCATACCTCGGGTAACGATGCTGTCAGGTAACGATAGTTTCGGGTAACGATATTTATAACGTAAAAAAAATGATTGCGGGTAACGACGTTTGCTTCGGGTAACGACATTCGTACCGGACGTGTTCGTGTGGCGCCCAGCTGAGCGCGCACTCCAGGGAGCGTCAGTGTGCTATTGTTTACAAGCGAGAGCGACCACCCACGAATTCATACCAGTATATTGTCATTATTCCACTGTTTTTAGTGCTTGCAACTGCTAAATAAGCTACCATGGGTCCAAGGAAAGCTCCTAGTGGTAAGGCCGTGCTGGCAACCTGTACAATGACACAGTGGTGTGTCATTTCAGGGATGTGTTAAAGAATCGCCAGACACAGAGCTCCCTGGACAGATTTATTGTTAGAAAGAGGTCCAGTGACTCAAGCTGGTCCTAGTGGCATTCAAAGAAAAAGGGAAGTAACCCCAGAAAAGAACTTGGTACCTGCAGTGTTAATGGAAAGGGATTCCCCTTCCAAACACTAGCATACTACTCCACCTTCTCCCCTCCTCCACACATCAACAACTCTTCAATAAATGTAAGTGACATGTTATTGTACAATATTTACATGTGTATTTAGTTATTCTTCATTAAATTGTGTATTATTTAATGTCAAAAAGTTCTAAAAAATATTTTACTTAACTACTTTTGGAAGTCTTGGACGGATTCAATTTATTTCCATTATTTCTTATGGGGAAAATTGATTCGGGTAACGATTGTTTCGGCTAAAGATATGCCCTCTCTGACGGATTAATATCGTTAACCGAGGTATGACTGTATATATATGCTTGTACATGCATGTTAGTTACCATTTTGTCCTAGGCACATGTCAATTAGACACTAGGCCTGTTGTATATATGTGTGTGTGTATGTGTATGTAAGGAAACACTTCGAAATGTTTCTGCCCCACCGGGAATTGAACCCGGCCCCTCCGTGCGTCAAGCAAGAGCTTTACCCACTAGGCCACCGGGGGCTGTACAATAGAAGAAAACCCAGAGGGGTGTGTATATATATGCTTGTACATGAATGTGTAGTGTTACCTATGTGTAAGTAGAAGTAGCAAGACATACCTGCAACCTTGCATGTTTATGAGACAGAAAAAGAGACCAGCAATCCTACCATCATGCAAAACAATTACAGGCTTATGTTTCACACTCCTTTGGTAGGACGGCAGTACCTTCCTGGGTGGTTGCTGTCTACCAACCTACTACCATAAAATAAACTATTATTATTATTATAAACATCGGGCGTGTTCCCATACACCTGTTATTCCTGTTCACCCATCAGTAAAATGGGTACCTGGGTGTTAGTCGACTAGTGTGGGTTACATTGTTGGACAAAATTGACCTAATTTACCCGAAATGCTCTGCATAACAAGGAACTTTCTATATAGTAGTATGTCACCAATAAGCAAGTAAATTTATTCAGGTACAGTAGACCGTCATTTAGCACGATAGTTACGTTCCTGAAAAAGTCGTGTTAGATAATTTTGTGTTAAATAATAAAAAGAACTTAAGGGAAAAATAGGGTTACGTTCCTGGGAGTCCCCAAAAAGCCAAACAAGTTTTTTTTAGACAAAAAGATCTTACAAAAAGTGAATATGTAATTGTAGTTCATTATCGTAATGTAGTATGTTGTTTTTACTGCTTATGACTACAAATGTAACAAATAATAGTATTTACCTTAAATTGTGGGTGCTGGTGTTTATGGAGAGAGTGGAGAGTTATGCCGTGGCCCTACTGTGCTGAGGTGGATGGTAGAGGTTCTGGAACTGAAGTCGATGGTTGTACTGAGCGTCTAACTTTAAGTCATTCAGTCAGTCAGTCAAGTCAGTCAGTCAGTCAAGTCATTCAGTCAGTCAAGTCATTCAGTCAGTCAAGTCATTCAGTCAGTCAAGTCATTCAGTCAGTCAGTCAAGTCATTCAGTCAGTCAGTCAAGTCATTCAGTCAGTCAGTCAAGTTCATTCAGTCAGTCAAGTCATTCAGTCAGTCAGTCAAGTCATTCATTCAGTCAGTCAAGTCATTCATTCAGTCAGTCAAGTCATTCATTCAGTCAGTCAGTCAAGTCATTCAGTCAGTCAGTCAAGTCATTCAGTCAGTCAGTCAAGTCATTCAGTCAGTCAGTCAAGTCATTCAGTCAGTCAGTCAGTCAGTCAGTCATTCAGTTCAGTCAGTCAGTCAGTCAGTCAGTCAGTCAGTCAAGTCAGTCAGTCAGTCAAGTCAGTCAAGTCAGTCAAGTAAGTCAGTCAGTCAAGTCATTCATTCAGTCAGTCAAGTCATTCATTCAGTCAGTCAAGTCATTCATTCAGTCAGTCAAGTCATTCATTCAGTCAGTCAAGTCATTCAGTCAGTCAGTCAAGTCAGTCAGTCAGTCAAGTCAGTCAGTCAGTCAGTCAGTCAAGTCCAGCGTCAGTCAGTCAGTCAGCAGTCAGGGCAGTTAGCAGTCAGTCAGCGTGCCAAGTCAGTCTCAGCCAGTCGGCGTCAGTCAAGCTGTCATCGTCAGCCAGTCAAGCGTAGCGTCCAGTCAGCCGTCGCCAGTCAGCAGTCAGCAGTCGCGTCAGTCGGCCGTCGTGTAGCGCAGCAGTCAGCGCAGTCAGCCGTGTCAGCGTCAAGTCGGCCAGTCAGTCAGTCAGTCAGTCAGCGTAGTCAGTGCGCCAGTCAGTCAGTCAGTCAAGTCCAAGTCAAGTCAGTCGCAGTCAAAGTCAGTCAGTCAAGTCAGTCAGTCAAGTCAGTCACACAAACTTATGTTTACCTTTTTTTGTGTGTACAAAGTAACACTTCATTACAGCCACGGGTTATGTCTTGTCTAATATTCTTCACAAACACAGCTGGCTTGTAGCAGAGGACTTGTTTTTTGACGCGTATGAATACGCACGAATGCTGGGATGGTGGGGTCCAGGGTGGTTTGGGAAGACCGGTGGTGTCCGCTGAACAATAACAAGGCTGCTTGTGGGAATGGTTATTTGTTTTTCCTTCCCGCAAACTGTAAGTAAGTCTATTCAGGTATACACAGATACAGTTACGAAGATTATCATACACAGCAGCATGTGTGTAGAGAACCTAGGATAACCCAAAAAAGTCAGAGTGAGTTATTTCCACTGTCTGCTATGTATGATAATCAATGTAACTGTACTTACCTAATTGTGGTTTCAGGGGTCGATACTCAGCTCCTGGCCCCGTGCATCTGAATAAACTTACAGTTTGCGGGAAGGAAAATCAAATTCCCTTTTCCTCTAAGCACGAGGATTGGGCTTACACTTGAAATCACCTGATGCATTACCGAAAAGGAGCAAGGTGAAGCGATCCTTTGCTGTCTTTAAGCCTGGTGCACTTTTCTCTTGCTGACTGATATAAGTTGGTGTTGACATTTTCTTCCAGAAAACACTTCTCTCGTCAGCATTAAGCACTTGATGTGGCTCATAGCCACCCTCAGTAGGACCCCCACTGACTCAATGGTTTAACCCACCGCGGGCTACCGTGCGTTCAAAAATTTTTCCACTCCCGTGAACTGTGTAATATTTTTACGTCGTGTTAGATAATAATGTGCCGCAATTCTTCAATCGTGCAATACCCGTAACGTGTAACATAATCTCGTGCTAAATGACGGTCTACTGTATACACAAATACGTACAGTTACATAGATTATCATACATAGCAGCATATGTGTAGAGAACCTAGGATAAACCAAAAAAGTCAGATGGAGTGACTTATTTTCATTGGGGTCCTTTTAATACCTTAATATTATACACTGTAGGAGATACGTATATGTTATTATATTATAAAGGATATACAGTGGTCCCTCGACTAACAAACTTAATCCGTTCCAGGAGCTAGTTCTTAACACGAAAAATTTGTAATTCGAAACCTTATTTCCCATACGAAATAATGTAAATACAATTAATCTGTCTCCACCCAAAAATATTCACAAAAAATTCATTTTTTTAAAGAATAAATACTATAGTTTTACATACAGAAAACAATGAGAAATAAATATAAAGCACTAATTATAATGGACAAATGAACAGTTAAATCAGTTTTACCTTTACTGAAGACTCTTGTTGGCATATGAAAGTCTGGAGAGTTTGTTTGGAGGCAGGACAAGTAAGTCCTTCAATATGACAATAATATCAACTCTACAGCTTATTTATCTAGCACAATTCATCTAATATGACATAATAAACAATATTAATAACATAGAAAGATGATATAAACTCTAGAATGAATAAAACATGTCATTACGATGTAAGACTGGTGGCTGTGTGTTTGTTGTTGTTGGGTATAAGGGCCACTGACCATAAGACGTGGTGGTAGCCGGTTTCAGCAGAAAGCCACCACCACTATCACACAAACAATGTGCATAATTTATAAATAAGAAATATTTACACTTATATAAATAAGAAATACTTACACTTACATACCTTGGAGGAGATGATGGCAGAGGACGGTGCTCTTGTCAGTGTCCCTATAATCTCAAACAACATTGTAGAAGTTAAGTTTTGTGTCGTCATTTTCTATAGATTAATCGCTTAACTTACCTAAGTAAGTTTATTCAGGTATACACAAATCCAGTTATACATAGATTATCATACATAGCAACATATGTGTAGAAAACCTAGGATAACCCAAATAAGTCAAGACAGTGACTTATTTCCATTGCTACACTTTATCACTGGCTGGTGCTATAGCCTTTATCGACTTGTGAAGCTTCTTTGGATCCATGGCGACTTATTTCAGTGACAATCATTGAACCAGCAATAAACACAACAAAAGTATTGTGAATGTTTGAAAGAGCGCGCTGAGTAATGTTCTCTCAAGTGTAAACAACGCTTGACTGGCGTCCTGTCCGCCTCACCGCAGGTGGACAGGTCTGGTACGGTTTGCTACACGAGTAAATGTTTGCTACACGAGAGAAATATTTTGCGAAAAAAGCGTTCGTTACACGATTTGTTTGTTATATGGAGCTTTCATTAGTCGGGGTTCCACTGTATACTAGGAATAAGGTAAAAAGAGTTATTTACATTTACATGTATGTTAGCTAAAAAATAAAAAATAATTCTCCTCCATTTGTCACTTCATTCATTAGGTACCTTTTGGTTCCCTTCTTGAACTAGCTCATGCTATGACTGGCTTTGACATGTGGAGGCAGTCTGTTCCATTCCTTTATTGCTGTACAATAAAAGGTGTTTGAAGCCTGGCCACTGACTGTGGGTACTACAAAGTTGTGCTCCCTCCCCCTAGTACTATGACTGCTTTGGTTCCCAGCCTTGACAAAATTGGCAGCAAGATATTCTGGACACTGTTGGTAAGCAATTTTAAAAACTTTATTTAACTTAAGTTGTTTTACTCTGTCTTCAACATTCAGCATATCCAATTGTTGTAATTCATCCTGGCCTATATGTTCTCGTGGACCCAGGTCCAGGATGAATCTTAGCATTTTGTTCTGAGTGATTTGCAGTTTATCTTTCAGTTTTTTGGTCAAGGCAGAGTACCATGGAGAGCAAGCATAGTCCATATGACATTGTATAAGGGCTAGACATAGGGTCCTGAGAGCCTCAGTAGGTAGACACTGTGCTTGTCGGTAGAGGAACTTCAGTCTGGCATTCGCTTTCTTTACTACACAGTTCCCTATCAATTCTCCTGACATACATGGGTCAAAGGGGATTCCCAGATATTTTACTGAGGAAACTGAAGTGATGGATTCCCCATTACACCGGACATTAAAATTATTTTCCCTTCTCAGTTTATATTTCGTGCCAAAGAGTATGGCTTCTGTTTTCCCGAGGTGTAACGATAGTTTGTTGTCTACTAACCATTTGCTGCAGGACTCCAGTTCCAGTGTTAATACATTTGCTATATCTTGTGGATCTTTACTTGACACTAACAGAGCACTGTCATCCACATACAGTAGGAGTTTGCACTTGACACTGATGTACATGTCATTTACATAACACAGAAATAATAAGGGACCCAGAATACCACCTTGGGGAACTCCACATGCTATCGGCAGTGGTTCTGATTCTGTTTTGTTGATTTTCGACAATTTGTTTCCTATTGCTAAGATAGGACTTAAACCAGTCTATGGAACCCATGCCGATAGCTTGAAGTTTCTTACATAATTACTGTGGTTGACAGTATAGAAGGCCTTCTGCAAGTCTAAAGTTACCATTCCTATGAGGTTCCCTATCGATATTTCAGTTCTCATGTAATCCATCAAATTAATTAGGAAAGTGTCGGTTGAGTAAGAGCTCCTAAAGCCTGATTATTAACTATGAAGAATGTTGTTGTCACTAAGATACTTAACTACTTGACAGTACACCATCCTCTAGAATTTTTGATATTACACTGAGTATACTAACAGGCCTATAGTTGCTGACATCAAACCTACTATTTTTCTTGAAGATAGGAGTAACTGGCCTCCTTGAACCCCTCTGATACTGTATTAGTGGTGATGGACAAATTTATTATGTGAGCAATGGGGATTGCCAGTTCAGAGGCACCATCTTTAAGGAACTTAGATGGGATGTTATCAGGGCCGGTGCTCTTAGTTGGGTTTAACCTGCTTAGTTCTTTTTGCACGAAGTCATGAGATACACGTACTAGTCGACAAATGTTTGGAGTTACCCCTTTATTGGTATAGTAATGTTTTAAACTTATCAGTCTTTGTTAACCCATTTGGGGTTGGTGCCGTACTAGTACGTTTTATGCGCAGGGGTTGGTGCCGTACTAGTACGCGTAAATTCTAGCGGCTTCAAATTAAGAGGGAAACAGCTGGTAGGCTTAGGGGTGAGAGAATGGGTCTGCGTGGTGAGTGTGCACAGTGGTGCATTGTGGGAACACCATTTCAGTACACTTTATTCACCATGCCTCGCAGCAAGAAACACCTTACTCCTCGGTGAATTGGGACACTTTTGCTCCCCAGTGACAGTTCTAACAGTGATGGGGGTGTCAGTGAAGGTGACTTTCAAGGTTTTGAGGCAGTTGTGAACAAAATTAATGACCATAATACCGGTAATGACACTGTGGTTTTGGGAGATTCTGAAGAGAAGTTACAGAGGTTGGTGGATGAATTTGGTAGGGTGTGTAAAAGAAGAAAATTGATGGTGAATATAGGAAAGAGTAAGGTGATGAGGAAAACAAAAAGATTAGGTGACGAAAGATTGGATATCAGATTGGAGGGAGAGAGTATGGAAGAGGTGAATGTATTCAGATATTTGGGAGTGGACATGTCAGCAGATGGGTCTATGAGGGATGAGGTGAATCTTAGAATTTATGAGGGGAAAAGGGCGAGTGGAGCACTTCGGAGTCTGTGGAGACAAAGAACTTTGTCCATGGAAGTAAAGAGGGAAATGTATGAGAGTATAGTTATACCAACACTCTTATATGGGTGTGAAGCATGGGTGATGAATGTTGCAATGAGGAGAAGGCTGGAGGCAGTGGAGATGTCATGTCTGAGGTCAATGTGTGGTGTGAATGTAATGAAGAATTCGGAGTTTGGAAATTAGGAGGAGGTGAGGGATTACCAAAATTATTATCCAGAGAGCTGAGGAGGGGTTGTTGAGGTGGTTCGGACATGTAGAGAGAATGGAACGAGACAGAATGACTTCGAGTGTATAAATCTGTAGTGGAGGGAAGGCGGGGTAGGGGTCGGCCTAGGAAAGGTTGGAGGGAGGGGATTCAGGGAAACCGCCAGGCCGGACTTGAGTCCTGGAGATGGAAAGTACAGTGTCTGCATTCTGAAGGAGGGGTGTTAATGTTGCAGTTTTATAACTGTAGTGTAAAGCACCCCTCTGGCAAGACAGTGATGAAGTGAATGATGATGAAAGTTTTTCTTTTTCGGGCTACCCTGCCTTGGTGGGAATCGGCCGATGTGTTAATAAAAAAATAAAAAAAGATAAATCGGCAACACTTATGCAAGCAGCAGGACTCCATGTTGCCATCAGGTGAGCATCCAGTGCCAACTTCTCTGCCTCATATCTCGGTAAGTACTGACCCTAATTTTTTTTTATCCTATAACGCTTAGAAAAATGTGCTCCTTATTTCTATAAAAATCTTATTTTTTTTTTTCAAAATATTCGGGGCACTGGGGGATTGAATGTATACATATATACGTTTGGACCATTTACGGGTTAATAGCACCACTGCTTTTGTTTGGATATGTGGTGTTGCCATACCTTGCGGCGATAGTGGCACTTGCGTTTCTGGTAGGATGGCCAATGTTGGGCTTTCACTTTCCAGGGAGCTATCACCCCATTCATCTTTTCAAGTCCCCATGACTGATTTCCTTCTTCAGAGAAATGCAGTATAATGATAAACATAATTATGGCAGCCTGAACCCCTCTTATGCCAGCCATGGTCACTCTTCACTATCAGTTCACTACAAAAATTTGTTTTTTCTTTATTTTTTTTATTAAAAAGAAACCACTGATCCTATCAGACACCTAGCAATGGCCTAATAGCTACTCTAGAAATCACCACTGATTACTAGTAAATTTCCTGTTTTCATATACCCCCATTACCCCTTACATCACAAATCAGCCTCCCAGCTCTCGTGTGGTGAGGTCGCACTGTGCGTGGTCCCTAGTGGCGCTTTGGACAACTATCAAGATTTTCACAAATATTGGCGAGTGGACGAAGGAGGATAAACACAGTTTGTGTGGAGTTACTAAAGGGAGCCGTTCAAATAGTGGGGGTCCACTGTAAATACAATTAATCTGTTTCACCCAAAAATATTCACAAAAAAAATCATTTTTTTAAAGAAAAAATACTATAGTTTTACATACAGAAAACAATGAGAAATAAATATAAAGCACTAATTATAATGGACAAATGAACAGTTAAATCAGTTTTACCTTTACTGAAGACTTGTTGGCGTATGAGAGTCTGGAGAGTTTGTTAGGAGGCAGGACAAGTCCTTCAATATGACAATAATATCAACTCTACAGCTTATTTATCTAGCACAATTAATCTAATATGACATAAACAATATTAATAACACAGAAACATGATATAAACTCTAGAATGAATAAAACATGTCATTACGAATGTAAGGACTGGTGGTAGTGTGTTGTTGTTGGGTTTATAAGGGCCACTGACCATATGCCTTGGTGGGTGGCAGCAGCAGGCCACCACCACTATTCACACAAACAATGCACAGTGGTACCTCGACTTACGAGCAGCTCCCAACTCGAACAATTATGTAAATGTATTTCTGTAAGTGCTTTTGTAAGTGTAATTTTGGGGGTCTGAAACAGATTATCTAATTTACATTATTCCTCATAAGAACAAATGCGTTTGGAATCGGAACTCAAATAGCCTTCTGAAACGAATTAAGCTTGTAACTTTATAAAAAAGAAATATTTACACTAATTTATAAATAAGAAATATTTACACGAATTTATAAATAAGAAATATTTACACGAATTTATAAATAAGAAATATTTACACGAATTTATAAATAAGAAATATTTACACGAATTTATAAATAAGAAATATTTACACGAATTTATAAATAAGAAATATTTACACGAATTTATAAATAAGAAATATTTACACTAATTTATAAATAAGAAATATTTACACTAATTTATAAATAAGAAATATTTACACTAATTTATAAATAAGAAATATTTACACTAATTTATAAATAAGAAATATTTACACTAATTTATAAATAAGAAATATTTACACTAATTTATAAATAAGAAATATTTACACTAAATTTATAAATAAGAAATATTTACACTAATTTATAAATAAGAAATATTTACACTAATTTATAAATAAGAAATATTTACACTAATTTATAAATAAGAAATATTTACACTTTAATTTATATAAATATAAGAAATATTCACACTTAATAATAATAATAATAATAATAGTTTATTGGGACATGATACAAAGATTTAAAATTGGTTTATGAGATTACAAGAGGTGTACATGCCAAAAGCCCCTAATATGCAGAGCATTGTGGGCAGACTTAAAAATTAACTTAAAACTAAATGGTAAGAATTATAGTAAACAATTTACAATATAAGTATAGTTGAGTATTTAAGCTATGAAATTTGAACATAATTTGAACATGACATTTTTTAAACAATTTTATAATTTGGATCATTTACAGTTTTATGTCTACATAATAAAATTATTAAATAAGATTAAACAAATTAAATCAATAATTTGTGTTGCAATAAGTTTATATGGTCATTAGATGAGTTACAAGGAGCACAAGGGTACATGAGAATGGATTTCTTTATATTAGGTTGTATTAATTATAACAGGTTTATACATTTTGAGGTATAAGTTTCAACATTTGTACTAGATTATGTTTGATAAATTATTTTTCTTTGAGCAATTATGTAAGGGGTTTTGAGGCTAGGGGAGTAATACATTGAATAATGTTATTTTGAGGCAGTGTAAAGCTATTTAATAACTTTGTAGGTAATGTAAAGTAGTGGGTATTTAGTTTTGGGCAAGTAGGTGTTTTTTTAGCAGAGTTTTGAATTGATGTACAGATCGGGTTTCTTTAGTAATCATAGGTAATAAATTCCAAATTAAGAAATATTTACACTTACCTTGGAGGAGATGGTGGCAGAGGGCGGAGCTCTTGTCAGTGCTCCTATATTCCTCAAACAACAATGTAGGAGTTAAGTTTTGTGTTGTCATTTTCTATCACTTAATCGCTTAACTTACTTGCTACACTGTTAATGCTACACTTTATCGCTTGCTGGTGCTATAGCCTTCATCGACTTGTGCAGCTTTAGTATCGTACATATCGTAGAATCACTGAAGAAGGCACAGTCTCCCCTCTCTTCCTCCTCCACTTTAGTACTTTGCTACAATTTATTTCTTCAATTCTATCGTGTTTGTCCCTTTCTTTACCAAAGGGCTGCCACAATCAATAAACAAGAACTAAACACAATTAATTTATTGTGATAAACAAAGCTAGACTGGCTCACGACGGCTGCGCAGGGAGGTGTGCAAACGCACGCAGGTGGACAGGTCTGGTACCCAGACTGATAGTCGGGGAAATGACCGGTTGGCGGGGAAAAATTGGACCGAAAAAAGCAATCGAAACTTGAACTAACCTTTGGGAGTCGAAAAGTAACGGAATTATGCTTTCGCGAAGCTAGCGGTAGCCATGACACTTACGCATCGGTGATTTTGCCCACTTTGAGCCCTATTTTCGACAAATTCCAATGCTTCAGTCTCCTAAAATTATAGCTATTTCGCTAGAACTCCATTTCTTCTATCGATTGAGTACAAGAAACTGCCTATTTATCAATTTCATCTACCCAAAATATTGGTCAGAAAATGGCAATTTTCCAATTTCTCACAAATTTCAAACGATGCCAATTTCAAAATAGGGTCCAGAGTAAACAAGGCAGACATTCCTGGCACTAAAATAACATGTTCTCTGTTCATTAGTCACGTCTCCAGGCCCCTGTTCCATTACTTTTGCTTTTCATTTTGAATTTTTATTCTCACAAAAAATAGAAGATTTACTGTTATGTATACAACTGCATCATTGTAAAAATGGTACAAATAATATCAGAGCACTTGTGCATGAATATAAGACTCGCCAGTTGATGTGTATTGGAGGCATGGTGTGATTTGTTTATTCTTGAACATCGTCAAAAATCGAACATTTTCGCTACTTTGAGCTCAATTTCAAGGTACTTGTCATTGTCATACCAATCAAAATAATCTCTATTTCTGTAATATATCTTCTATTCTATCAAATGAGACCAAGAAAACGAGAATACATCAATAAATACCATACGAAAATCGACTGCAAAGTCGCTGTTTTAATCGAAAAAAACGGTCAGTTTTTTTTCTCTCATTATGCAGTGTGTACTGCAGGATTTTTTTTTATACTGCGCACACTGACCACACAGACCCATTCTTTCATATATATGCCTACCAGACGTTTTCTGCTTAAATTGAGGCCGCTAGAATTTGGGCGTACTAGTACGGCACCAACCCCTGCTCGTAAAACGTACTAGTACGGCACCGACCCCGAAAGGGTTAAGATATGTGTGGGGATTTAGTAGGGAATGGTTGAGAAAGGAAGTGGTAATGCAAAGGTTGAAGTGTGGGGGTTTGGGGCTTATACCTGTGGAGACTAGATTAAAGTGTGTATGTAAAGCAGTGCTATATGAGGTTGGGTGGGGGGGTAAGAGGGTGGGGGTGGTAAGGAATGATCTGTGTCTACCTAGAGTCTACCTGGAGAGAATTCCAGGGGTCAACGCCCCCGCGGCCCGGTCTGTAGGTAGTGGGAGGGGAGAGAATTGAGATTATGTGAGGATATGTTGCAGCATCTAATGGTAGCGAAGGAACCTAAAGGGTTAAAGGTTAGCATGTTAAGTAGGATGGGCAGAGGGAGAGCAGTAGTGGCAGGGGCTACAATATATCCGATGTATAACTGGCATGGGATTTGGGAAGGGCTACGAAAAATGAGGTTGAGGGCAAGGACTAGGGAAACTGTTTTTCTATTCTTGCATGGGATCTTGGCTTCAAAGTTAGTTATGTTAGTGGACTCTATCAGAAGCAAATGCCATGTTTGGAGCATTTACAGAAACACATACAAGGGATGTTTTGGATGGAGAGATTCAGATAGAAAACTATAACATGTATAGATGTGATAGAATCAATAGGTCACAGGGAGGAGTAGGACTCTATGTAAAAGATACTCTGTTGCACAGAAGTGCTGAACGCTACGAATGATATAGTAGAAATCCTCGGCATTAAAGTGGAAAATAGGAATCTAGTAATTATCGTAGTATACAAACCACCATCAGCAACTGTGGAGGAATTCACAGAGCAGTTAAGGAAGATAGATAGCTACCTGGATAGGCTAGAGAATCCCACCCCAAGCATTTTAATCCTTGGAGATTTTAATCTCCCTCATGTAAAATGGAAGATGAGGCAACATGTTATACCAGAAATATATCCCAGGAGTACCCTGGCTCAACAGGCACATACCAGGGAACTAATGAGGTTTTGTGAAAAGTACTCATTAAACCAACAGATAATTGATCCCACTAGAAATGAAAATACCCTGGATTTGATATTCACAAACAACGAGGAATTAATCAGAGACATAACAGTTACAAAAACAATATACTCTGATCATAACATCATAGAAGTTCAAACGAGTATTAACTCAGGGTTCGGGAACTGCGGCACTAATGTTAGAGACGGGATGTTCAGTAAGTTTAATTTTAATAACCATAGAATTGACTGGGAAAGAATAAACCAAGAGCTATCAGACATATCATGGGAATCAGACATGAGCACCCTAAATCCCCACCAGTGCCTAGAGAAGCTGAATACAGAAGCATACAAGGTATGTATGAAACAGAAGATCAGATATAGAGAGAGAGCATAGGAGATGGTACAGAAGAAAACGGGTTACTGAATTGCTGAAAAACACAAATATGTTGCAACAGAGGAGAGAGAGCCTTAACCGAGAGATCACTGAATTAGAGCAAAAACTTAAGATGTCATACCTGACAGAAGTAGTACAAAGGGAACAAAGAGCCATACAGGATATTGCAAGAAACCCAAAATATTTCTATTCCTATGCAAAATCCAAGCTAAGAACTACAGTGGACCCCCGCTATTCGAACGGCTCGGCATTCAAACAAATCGTCATTAGAACAAGAAAATCGATATCGTCATGCGAACAAAATATCACGATTCGAACAAGTGTGTCCATCACCTGTCCGCCCAGGCGCTTGGAGAGCCAGTCCCTCGTTGTTTACACTCGAGAGAACAATACCCTGCACGCTCATCCAGACATTTCACACTTAATTATAATTGTTTGGAGTTTGTTCATTAAGTGTGAGGCAGAGGTGAGAGGCAGTGGTGAGAGGCAGCGGTGGTAGAGGCAGCGGTGGTAGAGGCAGTGGTGAGAGGCAGTGGTGGTAGAGGCAGTGGTGGTAGAGGCAGTGGTGGTAGAGGCAGTGGTGGTAGAGGCAGTGGTGGTAGAGGCAGTGGTGGTAGAGGCAGTGGTGGTAGAGGCAGTGGTGGTAGAGGCAGTGGTGGTAGAGGCAGTGGTGGTAGAGGCAGTGGTGGTAGAGGCAGTGGTGGTAGAGGCAGTGGTGGTAGAGGCAGTGGTGGTAGAGGCAGTGGTGGTAGAGGCAGTGGTGGTAGAGGCAGTGGTGGTAGAGGCAGTGGTGGTAGAGGCAGTGGTGGTAGAGGCAGTGGTGGTAGAGGCAGTGGTGGTAGAGGCAGTGGTGGTAGAGGCAGTGGTGGTAGAGGCAGTGGTGGTAGAGGCAGTGGTGGTAGAGGCAGTGGTGGTAGAGGCAGTGGTGGTAGAGGCAGTGGTGGTAGAGGCAGTGGTGGTAGAGGCAGTGGTGGTAGAGGCAGTGGTGGTAGAGGCAGTGGTGGTAGAGGCAGTGGTGGTAGAGGCAGTGGTGGTAGAGGCAGTGGTGGTAGAGGCAGTGGTGGTAGAGGCAGTGGTGGTAGAGGCAGTGGTGGTAGAGGCAGTGGTGGTAGAGGCAGTGGTGGTAGAGGCAGTGGTGGTAGAGGCAGTGGTGGTAGAGGCAGTGGTGGTAGAGGCAGTGGTGGTAGAGGCAGTGGTGGTAGAGGCAGTGGTGGTAGAGGCAGTGGTGGTAGAGGCAGTGGTGGTAGAGGCAGTGGTGGTAGAGGCAGTGGTGGTAGAGGCAGTGGTGGTAGAGGCAGTGGTGGTAGAGGCAGTGGTGGTAGAGGCAGTGGAGGTAGAGGCAGTGGTGGTAGAGGCAGTGTTGGTAGAGGCAGTGGTGGTGAGAGGCAGTGGTGGTTGAGGCAGTGGTGGTTGAGGCAGTGGTGGTTGAGGCAGTGGTGGTTGAGGCAGTGGTGGTTGAGGCAGTGGTGGTTGAGGCAGTGGTGGTTGAGGCAGTGGTGGTAGAGGCAGTGGTGGTTGAGGCAGTGGTGGTTGAGGCAGTGGTGGTTGAGGCAGTGGTGGTTGAGGCAGTGGTGGTTGAGGCAGTGGTGGTTGAGGCAGTGGTGGTTGAGGCAGTGGTGGTTGAGGCAGTGGTGGTTGAGGCAGTGGTGGTTGAGGCAGTGGTGGTTGAGGCAGTGGTGGTTGAGGCAGTGGTGGTTGAGGCAGTGGTGGTTGAGGCAGTGGTGGTTGAGGCAGTGGTGGTTGAGGCAGTGGTGGTTGAGGCAGTGGTGGTTGAGGCAGTGGTGGTTGAGGCAGTGGTGGTTGAGGCAGTGGTGGTTGAGGCAGTGGTGGTTGAGGCAGTGGTGGTTGAGGCAGTGGTGGTTGAGGCAGTGGTGGTTGAGGCAGTGGTGGTTGAGGCAGTGGTGGTTGAGGCAGTGGTGGTTGAGGCAGTGGTGGTTGAGGCAGTGGTGGTTGAGGCAGTGGTGGTTGAGGCAGTGGTGGTTGAGGCAGTGGTGGTTGAGGCAGTGGTGGTTGAGGCAGTGGTGGTTGAGGCAGTGGTGGTTGAGGCAGTGGTGGTTGAGGCAGTGGTGGTTGAGGCAGTTGTGGTTGAGGCAGTTGTGGTTGAGGCAGTTGTGGTTGAGGCAGTTGTGGTTGAGGCAGTTGTGGTTGAGGCAGTTGTGGTTGAGGCAGTTGTGGTTGAGGCAGTTGTGGTTGAGGCAGTTGTGGTTGAGGCAGTTGTGGTTGAGGCAGTTGTGGTTGAGGCAGTTGTGGTTGAGGCAGTTGTGGTTGAGGCAGTTGTGGTTGAGGCAGTTGTGGTTGAGGCAGTTGTGGTTGAGGCAGTTGTGGTTGAGGCAGTTGTGGTTGAGGCAGTTGTGGTTGAGGCAGTTGTGGTTGAGGCAGTTGTGGTTGAGGCAGTTGTGGTTGAGGCAGTTGTGGTTGAGGCAGTGGAGGTAGAGGCAGTGGAGGTAGAGGCAGTGGAGGTAGAGGCAGTGGAGGTAGAGGCAGTGGTGAGAGGCAGCAGTGGTGGTAGAGGCAGTGGAGGTAGAGGCAGTGGAGGTAGAGGCAGTGGTGAGAGGCAGTGGAGGTAGAGGCAGTGGAGGTAGAGGCAGTGGAGGTAGAGGCAGTGGAGGTAGAGGCAGTGGTGAGAGGCAGTGGAGGTAGAGGCAGTGGTGAGAGGCAGTGGTGGTAGAGGCAGTGGAGGTAGAGGCAGTGGAGGTAGAGGCAGTGATGAGAGGCAGTGGTGAGTAAACAAGATTAAATGAAGGTTCGGGAGGGAGTTTTGTAAACAAATTAGTTGTTGTTGTTGCCAGCCTGACATGTACGATTTGTGTTCACTCCATGAAGCTGACTGGAAGTGATCTAATGCAGATAGCATTACAAACTCCGTTTTCTCTTATACTAACACGTCTGAAGGAGGAAAAATGAAGATGTTTTCACAGCTGTAGCGAGAATGCCCGCCACCACCATCCTATCCAGCCACCACATTCGTAATGACATACATATTTTATTCATTCTAGAGTGTATATCAGGTTTTTATGTTATTTAGATTGTTTATTATGTCATATTAGATGAATTGCGATAGATAAATAAGCTGTCGAGTTGATAATAGCTTCACAGTGAAGTACTATTTTGTCATGCCTCCTGACAGCAGGAACGGATTAATTGTATTTCTATTATTTCTTATGGGAAAAATTAAATCGCCTTTCGAACATTTCACGTTAAGAACAAGCTCCTGGAACGGATTAAATTCGAATGGCGAGGGTCCACTGTACCTGTAGAATTGGGCCATTATTGAGAGGAGATTCGTATACTGACGATGAACAGGAAATGAGTGAAATCCTAAAGGAACAGTACGAGTCAAGTGTTCAGCAACCCACTAAATGACAGCAAGGTAGAAAATGCAGAAATATTTTTCACTCCAACAGAAGGCCGCGCAGACCACCTAACCGACATTAGTACAAATCCCATAGATTTCGAAAAAGAAATGGACAACATGCCCACTCACTCAGCACCTGGACCAGATTCATGGAATGCTTTATTTATAAAGCAGTGCAAAGTACCATTAGCAAGAGCCCTTAGTATTCTGTGGAGAAAGAGCTTAGATCTAGGTGAAATACCGGAGGCCTTAAAGAGTGCAGACATAGCTCCTTTGCATAAGGGAGGTAGTAGAGCACTAGCTAAAAATTACAGACCAGTAGCCCTCACTTCTCACATCATAAAAATCTTTGAAAGTGATGAGACGGCAGATTACAAACTTCATGGACCAGCACAACCAACATAACCCGAACCAGCGGGACGATCATGCCTGTCACAGCTGCTGAACCATTATGACAGAGTTACGGAGGCATTGGAGGACGACCATAACGCAGATGTGATTTACACAGATTTTGCATAGGCGTTTGACAAATGCGATCATGGAGTGATAGCGCACAAAATGATGGCCATAGGCATTATTGGGAAGGTAGGCAGATGGATATTTGAGTTCCTAACACACACAAACACAAAAAGTAGTAGTGAACAGGGCAAGATCCAGCATCAGCGAAGTCAAAAGCTCAGTGCCCCAAGGCACTGTCCTGGCACCTCTGCTGTTTCTCATCCTCATAGCAGACACTTTTGTATCATCATTTGCAGATGACACTAAAATAAGCATGAAAATCACTACGGTAGAAGACACTGAAAAATTACAGGAGGACATAAGCAGGGTCTTCCAGTGGGCAGTGGAGAACAACATGACGTTCAATGGTGATAAGTTTCAGCTGCTTAGGTATGGAAAAAATGAACTCAAAAGGAACACTATATACAAAACGCAAGAGGGTCACCACATAGAACGAAAGGAACATGTTAAGGACTTGGGAATAATTATGTCTGCTGATCTGTCTTTTAAAGACCATAACAAGACAAAGATCACAACAGCCAGGAAGATGACGGGGTGGGTATTGAGAACTTTCAAAACAAGGGAAATAATGCCGATGGTGACACTCTTCAAATCGCTAGTGCTCCCTCACTTAGAATACTGCTCTGTGCTGACGGCCCCGTTCAGGGCAGGAGAAATATCAGAGCTGGAACAAATTCAGAGATCGTTTATGCCTCACATTGAGCCATTGAAACATCTAAATTATTGGGAACGCCTTCAAGTCTTGAACATGTACTCATTGGAGCGGAGGAGAGAGAGATACATGATAATATATACTTGGAAAGTACTTGAGGGCCTGGTCCCAAATCTGCACACTGCCATAACAACATACTGGAGTGAGAGATATGGGAGAAAGTGTAAAATAAACCCAGTGAGGAGAAGGGGTGTGGTGGGGACAATACGGGAGCACTGTATTAACATCCGGGGTCCCAGACTATTCAACATCTTACCAGAAGATATCCGAAACATCACTGGAACCAGTGTAGAAGCCTTCAAGAGGAAACTGGACAAGAATCTTCATCGGGTGCCAGATCAACCAGGCTGTGATGGATATGTGGGGCAGCGGGCCTCCAGCAGCAACAGCCTGGTTGACCAGGCAAGCACCAGACGAGCCTGGCCCATGGCCGGGCTCAGAGAGTAGATACTCTCGAAACTCTTCAAAGGTATATATCAAGGTCGATCTTGTATAGAATGGGGATCGTGAGGGAGTGGGGTTGTGGTAACTGTGAAGAGGAGGATACTGCATATCACGTGGTCTATTTTTGTAGATGTTTAGAGAATGTTAGGATCTGGTTCGCTGGGGTAATCCGTCAAGTGGGTGGGTGGGGGGATATCGGTGTTGGGGGCTTTTAGTATGGACGTTGGTGGGGGGGGGGGAGGCGGTCAGGAGGGCAGTTATGTATTTTGTGGGGGATTTTGTACATGTGTCATTTGGTATGAGGGAAACAAAGGGTGAGGTACAAATACGTGCATTAGCCGCAACCTTCTATAAGACTAAATGTAGAAATAAAATGGTGTATGGTGGGGTATGGGAGAGGGATTTTCTGAAGGAATACAGGGACTTAACTGTGCGTCGGTTGCTTCTTGAGAGAGGTTGAAGATTTGTAATAGGTTGGTCTCCTGGAGGGAGGGGGTGATGAACAGAGGGTATGAGCTCTTAGTTAATCCTAATTTTAGATAGGTGTATGATTGTATGGAATGTATGGGAGGGCAGGGGTGTGACAGGGGTGGTTTGTGTGGGGGGAGGGGGATTGACAGAAGATTGCGTATTTTTGGCGGGGGACGTGAGACGGTGTGAGAACGAGAGTGCGTGGGGCATGAATGTTGCACATTATGGGGGAACAGGTAGACGGGGGAAGATGGGGGGGGGGGTGGAAATCAGACAAGAGGGAAAAATATTGGTGGCTTTTTGAGGATCTGCTAGAGGATCATAACAGCACTGTAACATATAGGTGTTATGTAGTGGAGGATGATTTTCTTTAAAGGAGATTCTTTGGTTTGTACGTATATGTCTGGCCTATGGAAGTCTAGGTCTTTTTAGGGTTCAAGTACCCCAAAGGTTGAATGTTAAGGGGTACTTTGGTGAACAATGATGTTTCTTATGTTTATGTTATATAAGAGATTGTAGTCCTTAGGATTTGTCATGATGTATTGTTTTATAGTTTAATGGGCTACATATATAACTGTGTATTCTGTGCATCTAGTGTATATACTGGCAGGGACCAAATATATGTGTAAATACTTAGTGAGTTGATGTCAGGAGGGAATTCTATGGATGCTCACATGTTATTATGTGGTGACATGTAATGTATAAGGAGAATTTGGGATTGGGAGACATTTTTTATGTATGGGAGAAACTTTTTATGTATAGGTATGGTTGTCATTATGGGTAACTTATATGTCAGAAGTAGCAGTGTGTTGCATTCTTATATGCAAATAAGCATGAGGGTGTTTTGTTTTATGATAAAGTTCTGTTACCATCATGCTTAAAATTGTTTATTATGTTACGAGGATTTGTGAAGGTCTGACAGACATTTTGTGGAAAGAGACCTGGTGTATTGGAGTTCTGTGGTCCTAAAGATGTATATCTACGTAAGCACAAACGCATGAGAAAGGGCATGTTGGAAAGAAGGCCTGTTTTTTTTTTTGGGGGGGTAGGGATGAAGGAATTGTGACACATTAAGGCATCCTTGGAGGGGATCTGGAATTGTATCTGAATTTTTGGGTACTATGTGAAGTTTTGTGTTAAAGGTATAGATGTACCTGGACCTGTGGGGCAATATGCAATTATGTTATTGCAAAGTAATGGTAGGGTTGTAGAGGTGCGAGTTATTTTGTTTGTCATGAGACTGTATTTGGAAATTATGGAGAGTCCTTTTATAGACTCCTTGCAATTATGGCGTTTCCTTATTACAAAGAGTAAATCTTCTATGAAGGTATAAGGCTTTGTTAATAATTGTGTACAATTGTATTTTAAATGTAATTCCTTAAGCTGTCACACTGTTTGGAAGATGCTGGGTTAGGGTGATTATGTTCTAGTGTGTTTATTGTCTAGATATGTATGATTTGTACTGCTTTTGTGTATGGTGTATAGGACTGTATTGTATCACTGCAATGGTATTCTAGCGATATTTTACTTTCACTTCTCAATGTTATCACAATGTTTGCCTCAATGAAGAGGTATGTAAGCATACTGTTTGGATATCTTACTGTACTAGCTTGTTTATTGTATGTATTGCTCTGTATGCTGTATTACGTTTATTTTAATATAAAAACAAAACTTCACAAACCCCCCTTCACTCCTCACTTCACAGTCTGGCTTCACCTATCACACTTCTAGCTCATTTCCATCCTGGCAGGGTAAAAAAAAAAAAGTTTTAATCAATTGCGATGTCCGTCCAAAGCCCCATCAAACCCATTTAGCGGGGCTCTTCGTGTTGTCTGATTCCTCGTAGAGTTGATGTTTCAGCCATCTTTAAAGCAGAGGGAAAAAACAGCCACTACACCCTGACAGATTCCTTGTTGTTTTGTAGTTAGATTTGGCGTATTTTCCTATGTTTCCCTCCTAATGTACACTGGTCAGTTAACATGGAAGTCGGCTATTGAAAAAATATCCTTGGCTGTTTAACTAATCCACTTCCTTCCTACATTTAGCACTGAGGAAAAGAACTGCCGCTATAGTCTACAGTTTCCTTAAGATAAGATTTCTTCGGATTTTTAACCCCGGAGGGTTAGCCACCCAGGATAACCCAAGAAAGTCAGTGCGTCATCGAGGACTGTCTGTCTTATTTCCATTGGGGTCCCTAATCCTTGGAGTTTGTTTTGTAGATTTAGCGGTTTCTCCTGAGTTTCCCTTCCATTAACACTGTTGCAGTTGATATGATGGTCAGCTACTGTCAGTATAGTTAGAACGTCGCTTCGTAGTTGCACATCTGGCAGTAACTGGTGATTGAAGGCCAGTCAGCCATGTTTAAATGTTAACTTTCTTTCCCCACCTGGCACTGATGTCAGCTAGGCCTGTATACCTTGTACATGTAGAAAATAAAGATATTATTATTAATAAGTCACTTTGAGTTTTGTTTGGGTTTTCCTAGATAATCAACATATGCTGCTATGTATGATAATTTATGTAACTATTTGTGTACCTCGACCCGAAAAAACTTACTTTTGCTCGAAGCTTAAGGCACCAATATTAAGATAATCGCTAAACTCAAAAGGGTCATACAGCATATAAAACCTAGCTGTGGTAAGCCATCGTATGCTTAACCACTGAAGGGGTTATCAAGTGTTGAAGACTCACGAGAGGAGAGAGTGTAGTATACCTCCTGCCTGATACAATACCAGCTGGTAGATGACATTGAGGGAGCGTCATCTGCCGGCTGACTTCTGTACCAGAAGATACGGCTTGTGTAACTCTACTTTTATATCAGTAACTTTATTGAAATCTAATATGAATAAAAATCTAAGTAGAACTATCATTATTCTTAATGATTTCTTGCAGGGTCATTAAAGGAAACTTATATAGTGTCTTTCTGGTTTATAAAAGTATTCATAAAACTGTTAGGTAATCCGTTATTAGTGAGAGGAACTGAGCAGTAAGACCGCTGGGTCGACCCACAAGCTGATGAAAGAATTATTTTGAAAATCATTATGGAACTGCATGTATGGCATGGCGAGGCTAAGTATGGATTGCCATCCATGGACCTAAAAAGTCTTCAAATGCTGGTGAGGGAATTTTGTTTTGATAATTAATTAAAATTAGGAATTGTGGTCACCAGTTTATTTTTCTTCCAGCAGCAAGTGCCAATAACCTCTCAATGGACTTATAAATACGGAAATAAATAGATATTTTATTTCACATTATTTATTTCAGCATAAAGTGGGGTTCAAAAAGTTTTATGCTTATCCTTACTTCTGCAGTGTAGTTTATAGGAAATCTGTGGAAATGAGTCTGACGTTTTGGTTTATCATTGATTGGTAAGTAAATATTAAAATAAGTTTATTTAGTTCCAGTTTTACAGTTTTTAAATGATTATAACTGACTTGCATAGCTTGTGTGTAAATTATCTAGGATACCCCCTAAAAAAGTAAAAAACTTGTTTCCAATGGGGTCCTTATTATACCTTACGATTAGCAGACTAGTACTATTAGGTACAGTAGAATTCTATCGTAGTCGTTAATAATAAAAACACAATGATCTTGAGTAATCAAATACACAAATAAACTGTGTAAATACACTTAAGCGAATTAGATGAGTAAAAAGAAAACATCAGTTGAATATAAATTACATGGACATTAATTATAATATACAATTACATGAATATTAACTATACAAGAAATCCTTTGAATATAAATTACATAAATATTAACTCATCAAGAATCACTTTCCTTCTTTTCTGTGGCTTCACTCATTAGGTACTTTTTTAGTTCTTTTTCTAAAACTGGCTTATACTGAGACTGGTCTTGACATGGTCAGGCAGCCCATTCCACTCTTTTACTGCTGTGTAGTACGTGTTTGAGGCCTGGCTTCCTACTGTGGATACTACAACACTGTTAACTTTCACAAGTACCATACTGGTTTTGGTTCCTAACCTTGACATAATTTCCAGGAAGATATTCTGGACACTTATAAATAAAAGTGAGCAATTTTGTAAACATAATTTAGCTTCAGCTGTGTTACCCTATGTTTGTTGTTGTTGTTGGGGTTTATAGGGCCACTGACAGCATACACCACATCAAGCCCTGCCTTCCAACCAAAGTGAAGGGAAGTTGACTAATGACTGCATGTATTATATGTCCCCACTGTGCCCAGAAGCCAGCAAGAAGGTGCAGGTTCAGGATAGATCTCCTCATTGAGAAGGAGAGGTAGGGTCAAAGACTGCACCCTGAATGTGCACAAGGCCACACACAGGAGAGTCCATGCAGAGTGGTAACAGGGACTCCACAGTAAGAAGTGCTTTACTGTCTCATGCTGAGTAATACACCATGGGCAGGATGGGGAGTCCGTCATCCGATGGCGGTGCATATGAACTGCCAGCCATGAATGCCAAACCCGGAGGCGGGTCACTGCAATATCCACTGAAGAATTGGGATGATGAGCCCAAGGGCAGGAGCCATTGAAAGATCGGACTGAGCTTAGTGCTGAAGAAGAGAGGGCGTGTGCCAGACCCTTCTGCCATAAACATTGGATTTCACTGCAGCTCAGTGCAAGGGAAAGGAGGTTAGTGGTAGGGAGTGTGTATGCCAGGGAAGCTGCTTGATCAGCCACTTCATTGCCCTGATTGCCAACATGAGCTGGTATTCACTGAAGGGAGATGCTCCAACCCGGACTTTGCAAGAAATGCAGAAGAAGAAGCTGCGTCTGCTGGACAAGGAAACGGAGGAATCATGGACGGGCAGAACACAGAAGTGCATTATACACAGTCAAGGGATCAGCTGGTGTGTTCGTCTGTGTTGACATTTTCTGTCTCTCGTGGCAGCTTAAGAAATTATTATACTCGGTGAACAAGGTATGTCGATGGTGATAATAATAATAATAATAAAATATACAGTAATTAATAATCACTCTGGGGCGCTGTAAATGTCATACGTACAGTAGGGCCCTACTTATACGGCAAGTTAGGTTCCAGTCTACTGCCGGAAAGCAGACTTTGCCGAAAAGCAGAGCTCCATTATTTTTCCATTTATAAATGCATATAAATGCCAGATAACAAGTTTACACTAACATATATTAAGTTAGCAATAGAACTAGGCATTAAAAAGTAAAATACACACACAGTACACTCATTATTTACCTCAAAATATTTGTAATCTTAACCCTTAAACTGTCCAAACATAGATCTACGTTTATGTGCGTAGTGCTCTGACCTTGATTTTCTCCATAAGAAAGCATGTAAAAAAAAACGTAGATCTACGTTCGGAGTGCTACGTGAGCGAACGTAGATCTACGTTTGGACAGTTTAAGGGTTAATGTAGAGCAAAAGGTGAGTAGTATTTACTGTAAGAAGTCAGGTGTGGTAGCCCTCCTGGCCACCCCACCCACACATACTATACTACGATGCTTATAGCTCCCTAGAGTGATAAAATGCATATACAGTACACTCATTACTTACCTTAAAATATTTGTAGTCTTAATGGTCTTAATGTAGGGTGAGAGATGAAAAGTATTTATATGTAGAAAGTCGTGTGGAAGGTATGGCATCCTACCTGGCCACTCCCACCTACTACAACATTAAGCGCCCTAGAGCGATAAAATGCATATACAGTACACTCATTACTTACCTTAAAATATTTGTAGTCTTAATGTAGGGTGAGAAGTGAGTAAGCGAGATAAAAACAAATAAATGAGAGAGAGAGTAAGATAGAGCTGCAGAGTACTTAGGTAAACAAACCATCTAGTTATAGTTGATACACGTTCATACAAACACCGTATTGTGTACAAGTTGTCTCCACAGTGGTACAATAGTAATAGTAATACAGTGGTCCCTGGTTTTCCAAAATTGTTCCCCAAAAATGCTCAAATGCCATTTGGGGCAATTTACTTCCTAAAAAAATGTCACGTAAGTTAGTCTATTTCAGACCACCAAAAAAAACACCCAAAACACTTACGAAAATACACTTACATAAATGTTCAGTTTTGGGGATGCCCAAAACCCAGGAAACCCCTGTAGGGTTTTTTTTGGGCATGATACAAAAAAATTACAATGGCGAGATTAATGGGTGTACATCCAAAAACCCCTAATATTGGGATTTTTGGGGGGGGCTTAAATTTTAAATTAAAAAAAAATGGTAA
>WNWK01023047.1:0-31611 GCA_009830355.1 Cherax destructor
AGCGACACAGACACACACAGAGCGACACAGACACACAGAGCGACACAGACACACACAGAGCGACACAGACACACACAGAGCGACACAGACACACACAGAGCGACACAGACACACACAGAGCGACACAGACACACAGAGCGACACAGACACACAGAGCGACACAGACACACAGAGCGACACAGACACACAGAGCGACACAGACACACAGAGCGACACAGACACACAGAGCGACACACAGAGCAGACACAGACACACAGAGACACAGACACACAGACACACAGAGACACAGACACCCCGATGGCATGGTGGCTAGCGCTCTTGCTTCAGGCACGGAGGGCCCGGGTTCAATTCCCGGCGGGGCCGAAACATTTCGAAGTGTTTTGTTACACACCCATACAACAGGCCTAGTGTCTAATCGACATGTGCCTAGGACAAAATGGTAACTAACACAGACACAGAGGTAAAGCAGCTTCACACCCACGTGCCTTACTGTAATGTTTTAGTATTAGATAGTATTCATCTTAGTTTGCTTGAAAACGTGTGCATGCTATGAACTTTTAACACAAATTATATTGTGTGTTTTTTCTGTAATAATTTTAATTTTAATATTGTGCTGTGTTCAACTAGGTGATTTTTCAAATCCATAGTCAATGTTAACTCATAATGTTTATGTAAATGTATTAAGTATTACATTATTATTATTAGCATTCTAGAAGAAATGTGACAAACATGTACTAAATATTGTAACTAAATTTATCATTAAAGTTTTTGAGGTGGCCATGAAGAGCAGATGTGTGGTATAATCAGATCCTTAGTGAGTTATGTAATGATATTTGAGTAAGAGGAAGGTAACCTTGAGACTTGTACTGGCTCTACTGACAAACAATTTTCTGGATGTTTTGAGATAATCTGGGGTGGGGAGGGCTCACCTCGTACCTGCAGTGTTATTCAACATTTATATAAGTTGCAACTTGTACCAAGTTTCTTTTTTTTTTGTGTAAAGAAGGTTGTCTTATTTGCTAGATAAGTTTAAAAATGTAAATGTATCTACTAAGATTTCATTAGATGCTAACATTAATGAAATTAAACGGTGAAATTGAGTAATAATGAGCAAAATTTTCTCAAAGATTTACTCTTTTTGCAGTGTACTCGTCTCAGTATTTTTTGGACATACTGTACAGTAGACAGTAGGACCGCCAAATCCGCAGGTCTAGTTTCAGTGATTTCAGTTATCTGTGGTTTACCCTGCGCCGAAATAAACCCTTAATTTTGGTTTAAGAGTACTATAGCTGTGTTGATAATTGTAGAAAGTATAGTAGTGAATACAAGCACTCCCTCCCCCCAACCCCCCTCAACACTACTGTACATTATGACTAAGAGTAAGTGATTTAACAAGTACAAGTTGCATAACATTAGTGTTTTACTAAAGTTTCTTGTATTAACAGTTAGATTGGGTTATATTTTGCCAATATGTCCGTACATAATAAGGTATTTCAACATTTTAATCTATAAGGGATACTGTTAGTTTACATTGCACTTAAGGAAATACGATAATACAGTATTTCATTGCAGGTTACATGGGTATGGGAAATTACAATGTAAATTGAGTGCAAGGAGAGCCACTGACATGCCATGGCATTAGGGGCAGCTTATTCTAGTCCTTAAAAACTATGTACTTAATATTAGAGAAATTTATTGAGTTTATTCTAGTTAAAAATTATTTTCAAAATTACAATATGATGAAATTTTACTGTTTAAATTATTATATAATGATATTAGATCTTAGATTGTTACAGGTGTTAAGATTCTTGAATGATAATATGGAATTGAGATTATCTTAAGGAAAATAACATTGAGCATTTTTGACATTAACTTATAATATGAGTAGGGGGTAACATAATAGTAACATATTATTAAAAATTGAGATTATCGTATAGGAAAGTAACAATGAGCATTTTTCAAAGTAGTTTATAGCATGATCATTTAGGTTTGGGTGAGTAGGTGGTTTTTGAGTTGAGTCTTAAATTGATTTTCAGACAAGATTATCTTAATATTTACTGGTAATGAATTCCAGATTCTGGGGCCCTTTATGTGCATAGAATTTTTACATAGGTTGATATGAACACGGGGTATATCAAAAAGTGATCTGTGTCGTGTGTTGTGGTCATGGGTCCTATTAAAGTTGGTGAGAGAGTTTTGAGCAGAGGGTTTATATTAGAGTGTAAAGTTTATATATGTAGTAGGCACAAGAGTAAGTATGAATGTTCTTTACGGTGAGTAGTTTGAGACTTTTGAATATTGGTGGAGTATGCTGTCTAGAGTGGAATTTGTTATCATTCTGACTGCGGCCTTTTGTTGTGTTATGAGTGGTCTAAGGTGATTTAACGTTGTTGATCCCCATGCACAGATTCCATAGGTGAGATACGGGTAGATAAGTGAATGATATAGTGCAAGGAGAGCTGATTGAGGTACATAATAGCGTATCTTTGATAATATGCCTACTGTCTTCGAGATTTTCTTGGAAATTTGTTGTATATGTGTTTGGAATTTAAGGCTACTGTCAAGGTGGATTCCTAGGAATTTTCCTCTGTGAGTCTTGTGATGGGTGTACCATTAAGTGTTATGTTAAGTGGAACATTTGTGGCTTTGCTTCCAAACTGTATGAAGTAGGTCTTGTCAGTATTGAGAGTAAGCTTGTTAGTCGTCATCCATGTTGATATTTTCTGTAATTCGGCATTAACAGTGTTGGCCAGTATAACTGGATTTGGGTGAGAGAAGACATATGTTGTGTCATCTGCAAATAAAATGGGTTTGAGTAGTTGTGATGCATTGGTAGGTCATTTATGTAAATGAGGAATAGGAGTGGCCCCAGGACACTTCCTTGAGGACTCCGACTGTAATTGGTTGTGTGGAAGAGTTCGCTCCATTTGTGTACACGTATTGGCTTCTGTTGGTGAGGTATGATTTTAGGTAGTTGAGTGGGTGCCTTATACCATATGTGCTAATTTTGTGAGCAGTAAATCATGGTCGACTGTATCAAAAGCTTTGCGGAGATCAATGAAGATTCCCAGTGGGACTTCTTTTTTCTCAAGTGCTGTATATATTAACTCCAACATGTGCGTAATAGCATCGTTTGTGCTCTTGTTTGTCCTGAATCCAAATTGACAGGGGTTGAGTACATTGTGTGAGACGAGGTAGGAATAGATTTGTCTATGAATTAATTTTTCGAAGATTTTAGAAAGCAATGGTAAATTAGAAATTGGTCTATAATTATTCAGGTCTGTTTGATCACCTCCTTTGTGGATCGGGTGACCCTAGCTATTTTGAGAATTGATGGAAAGGTAGAGGCTTCAATGGATTTATTGAATAGTGTTGCTATGATTGGTGACAGTACCTGTGAAGCTTTTTGTACATAAAAGTTGGTAGGCTGTTTATGTCTCCTGCCTTGTTTTTAAGGGTGTTGATTATGAGCGAGACTTCAATTGGGTTGGTAGGAGCTAGGAATAGCGTATTAGGGTAGGTGTTTGTGAGGTAGTCTGTTGGACGGGTGTTTGAGCTTGGGATTTTACTCGCTAGATTCTTTCCTATGGTGGAGAAGAAAACATTAAGTCTGTTTGCTGTCTCAGTAGGTGAGAGTAGGGGTTCATCTGCTCTTGATAATTTGATGGTGTTGTTTTTCGCTATCTTATTATTTCCTAGAATTGCAGATAGGGTCTTCCAGGTCTTTTCATATCACCTTTTATGTTCTGGAGTCTGTTCTCATAATACAATTTTTTGATCTCCTTATCAGGCTGGTAAGGGTTGATGAGCGTTTGGATTGTTCTCTGGTTATTAGACCCCTTCTGTATTGTTTTCATATTGGTGCCTTTTGTTAATGGATTTAAGGATGCTGGGTGTTAGCCAGGGATTGTTAAGTCTCTTAGCTGTGATCTGTTTAGTTTTTTAGGGCAATGTTTGTTATAGAGGTGGTGGGTTTTGTTAAGGAAATTCTTGATGCATTCATTAGTATCTGTATATGTTTCTAACTCATTATGCCAGTCAATGTTAATCATAGCTGTTATAAAGTTATTTACAGCTGACTCATTATGTAGTCTGAAGGTAACTTTTGTAATATCTAGGGGCAATTTACCAAGATTAGTTATGAGAAAGGTCGGATAGTGGTCTGTGGTGTTGTCTGTGATGATGCCTGATTTTAGAGTGGCTATAGTATTAGTCCAGATGTGGTCTAGTAATGAGGTACTAGTCTCGGAGATTCTTGTAGGTTTTGATATTGTTGGTAGTAACAAGCAGTTGCTCATAGTGTTTGTGAATTCTGTTACTTGTGGGTCCTGGTCATGTAGGAGATTTATATTGAAGTCTCCTGTGAGCAGCAAATGGTCTTTGTTCATGTGTGCATCAGTTATTAGGTTACCTAGTTTTTCACTAAAATGGTGAATGTTTGACTGTGGTAATCTGTAGATGTTTATCACTGTGAGGGGTTTTTGCAGGTCTTTTGATTTAAATTTAGCTATAATATATTCTCCATGCTCATCCCTTATGCAAGAGTTATTGATACATTCAAGTTGATCTGAGTAATATATAGCTATTCCACCCCCTCGCTGATCTGTCCTGCAATTGTGAATGGCTGTGTAACCTGGGATGCCATAGACATCTGTAGTATCAGGCTTCAGCCAGGTCTCAGTGAGTGTGATGATTGACATATTGGTCTGGAGGGATTGGAGTAGTGCTGTGAGGTCATCATAATGTTTGCTCAAAGATCTAACATTGTAATTGAAGATAGTTATGTTATTGTTGGCTCTGAGTAATGTCTTTGCTTGATCTGCTGTGTAATAGTTACAGTTGCTGTTGGAATCATGTAAGTCATTTAATAATAGGTTGATATCAGGATCAATTCCTGTAATCATAAGATTTGATGTGATTCTATAACTAGACCTGAGAAGAATAGATAATACTAAACTTAACAATATGATACTAGAATAAATGCTTAGGAACTATTTGATTATTACAAATTTTTAATAAGAGTTTGTAGAGATACAGGGTATTTGACAGAGTTCTTGGCACGTGAATTTGTACCTTAGTCAATTTATACAAATGCAATTAATTGAACTATGGTAGTTTACTAAAGCTGGGAATAAAGGAGCTAGGGAAAATGATAGCAAACAATGAAAGTAAAGTAAATATTAAAATAAAAGTTTATTTTTTTATATTGAAATGTGTAGTGATGGTCTCATTGTAAGGGGTAATGTAGATATTATGCAACTCAGGACTGATAATGCAAATGTCTAGACCTCCACCACCGCAAAGGTTGCTGATCAACATTAGGTTCAATAACTTTTAGATGATTGTAGCAGTGTTACCACTTTTATTTTTCTAGAAAAAACCCTGAAATCATTCACAAATATAGCATTTTCAGAAAAACTGCTGCCCAGTTAGCTGGGTTATGGCAATGTGGGCCTGCAGCCTGCTAGCAGCAACAGCAAGGTTGACCAAGTACTGTAGCTAATAATGAAGCCTGGTCTCAGCCCTGCCTCTTGGGTTGGCTTAACCATCATCTACTGAACTCTTAAAATCCTGGGCTCTGTCATACCTAATCGTTATAGCTATGAATGTGAGGAGCCTTCATCACCACTTTGTCGATCTAATATCACTTTTGAATCGCCCAAGATTAGAGAAATTCTGAAATTTCTAAAAGGCCCTATGACTCATTTGCATCTTTAGCTTCTGTCAATGTCCCCTTTTTTCTGGTCTCTTCTTGTCTCTTGTATCTGCCTTGTGAATGCCTCTTAAGATTCTGTACATCGTGATTGTATCCCTTCTTTCTGGGTCATCATATTTAGTTCTTTGAGCCTCCCTGGCTCTTATTTATCCCAGCTTTGAGACAGTCTTGTAAACCTGTGAACTTTCTCTAGCCTTTGTATGTGCTTCATCATGTGGGTGTTTCACCCTAGGGCTTCATTTGTCATGAGGGGCCCTACATCTGTCATAGTATAGTGTCCTAAATGATTCTTAATTTAGAATGTTGAATGCTAGTCTAAGAGATTTGCTAGTTGCAAATATGCTGCCACTGTATTTGTTGCAGTTGTGACTCTAAGATCCTTTACTTTCTCAGTGCTGTATTTTGATGTACAGTGGACCCCCCGAGTTTCGGTCATAATTCATTCCAGAAGGCTGCTCAAGTGGCATTACTGAATGAATTTACTCCCTTAAGGAATAATGTCAAGTAGGTTAGTCCATTTCAGACCCCCAAAAATACACTTACAAACGCACTTACGATATTATACTACTTACATAATTGTACGATTTCCGAGTTGACCAAAACTTGGGGTCCACTGTACGTGTACCTGAAATGTAGCAATTTTTGGTGTATATAATAGTAATTATTTACCTGAAGCCAGACTTCCCTTTTAACACTTTTGCCTGATTAAATGCATTTAAAAATATCCACAAAATACCTAGCATTTTAAAATGTTGTACTGTAAGGCATTGTAGTAAGAAGAAGTACTTGTACTTTAGTATCAACTATACTTGCCTATTTTTTTTTAAACAATTGTTACTAATGGTTAATATTCTATCTTCAGCACCAACATGGTGATGAACTACACGGAGGTGGAAGCCAAAGTTCGGGAAGCCACAAATGATGAAGCTTGGGGGCCAACAGGTACACCTCTCTTATGACATTGTGATTAGTTTAGTATGTGTCATAGATATTAACTATTGGTGACCCTTTTATAGTTCACGATTCATTTATGTCTTGATAACATTATTTTTCATGTGAATGAATATGTTCGTTATAAATGGCATTGTATTAAATGAGTCCCATTCATAATTAATTTTTCTTTACATTTGTCTTAAAGTATCTCAAGTGAGAGCATTGATCATGACTTCATACTTTATCATACTCTATCCTTTGATTGTGTTTCTTTTGCAGTAAATTACAGTACATTTATACATGTATTTGTGTGTGTATATGTGTATGTATGTATGTACATATATATTTTTTGTATATGTATTATGTAATTTATATTTTTAACACTTATTTCTCACTAAGGCAGGGTGACCCTAAGAAGAAACATTCATCAGCATTTATTCAATTGTCATTATTCCAGAAGTGTGTTGGCATCACAGATTACCCTTTGACTGTAACATCCCCACCTCTCCTTCATATTGCAGACACTACCCTGGCTAACTGGTTTCCCTGAATCTTGTCATAAGTTACCCAAATCTCACTCTAACAGTACATCCATTAAAAACCACTTGTCTCCATTCGCTTGTATTTAACACGCTCACACAAACCTGCTGGATGCTCAGGTTCCTAAAACCCAAAGGTTCTTATACATCCACTGGGAAGCCTGGTCAGGGACCAGTCCACATGGGCACTGACCCTCAGAACACTCAGGTGGACTCCACGTAGACTCCCTTCCTCCAACTGATCCTTTTGTCAGCCTATCCATGTCCATCCTCTCTACATGGCCAGGCCACATCACCTTTTTAATTTTCTTCACACTGAATTCCCTGCATGATATTCACCCCTTCCCTTTCCCTCTTCCACTTTCCCTTGGTTATCAATGTATCTGTGGAGAACATTCCAATTGGAGGTGGCAAGCTCTGAGCAAAGGACTAGCCATTTTTCTCTTTCCCACAGACATGTTTGATTATTTTTTACCTTGTTCTGTTGGAATCTTAGGTGTTGTTAAGACAGCCTTTTGGTCAGATGATCCAATATAAACAAGAGATTTGTGAATGTCTTCGTATAGATCACTCACTACTGGGTCAAGGGAGAAGCCAGAGATGTGGGTAAGGAAGTCAACAGTTTTTCATGTCAAACACTGCAAGTTCATCAGACTCCCTCTGTATAAGATGTTGGTTGAGGTCACCAACAATTATAATATGTCGACATTTATGTTGAAGCAGAAAGGAGTTCACATATTCCATCAGGAAGTTGGTCTGCTTACTGCCATTGAAGTTTGTACATTTTTTGTGCTAGTACAGAGGTACCAGGGTTTATACATAACCTGAAGAACATTTTCAAGTGATTAGGAATGGCAACATCAATGAGCTGGGCATGTACACTCTTAGAGAAGCCTATGGCAGTTCTGCCTCCATGACCTTGCTTGTCTCATAGCATCCATGAAGTGCAGCCAGCAATTCTAGCAAAATTTTCCAGAGTCCTGTTGTCCAAAAATGTCTTGACAAAGGCAATCATGTCAGGACAATGAGTTTTCATGAAACTGTGTATAAGCTCACCAACATTGTTAATGAAGTCTCTAATGTTGGCAGACAGAATGCTGATAGTCTGTCTCCTCATGTTGGGATTCAGCTTGACTAAATAGTTGTGTAAGGTGTTTGCTTTTGAGACAGGCATGACAATAGGGCAGCCACAGTGATGTAGCTGTGTTTGCTGTAATACAGAAGACTTGTAAGGCTATGGCAAAAGTTGTAATTTTTTTTTTTAATACTTTGGTCGTCTCCCACCAAGGCAGGGTGACTCAAAAAGAAAGAAAACCCCAAAAAGAATAAAACTTTCATCATTCAATACTTTCACCATCACTCGTACATAATCACTGTCTTTGCAGAGGCGCTCAGATATGACAGTTTAGATGTCCCTCCAAACTGCCAATATCCCAAACCCCTCCTTTAAAGTGCAAGCATTGTACTTCCCATTTCCCGGAGTCAAGTCCTGATAACCGGTTTCCCTGAATCCCTTCATGAAATATTACCCTGCTCACACTCCAATAGCTCGTCAGGTCTGAAAAACCATTCGCCTCCATTCACTCCTATCTAACATACTCACGCACTCTTGCTGGAAGTCCAAGCCCCTCACCCACAAAACCACCTTTACCCCCTCCCTCCAACCTTTTCAAGGACGACCCCTACCCTGCCTTCCTTCCCCTACAGATTTATACACTCCAAGTCATTCTACTTTGTTCCATTCTCTCTAAATGACCAAACCACCTCAACAACCCCCTCTTCAGCCCTCTGACTAATACTTTTAGTAACTCCACACCACCTAATTTCCACACTACGAATTGTCTACATAATATTTACACCACACATTACCCTTAGACATGACATCTCCACTGCCTCCAGCCTCCTCCTGGCTGCAGCATTTACAACCCATACTTCACACCCATATAAGAGTGTTGGTACCACTATACTTTCGTACATTCCCTTTGCCTCCATGGATAACATTTTTGCCATGGATATTGAATAGTGAAGAAAGTTAAATATGGCTGGAACTACATTGTGTGGAGGATAGTTGTGCATAGTAGCTAAATATCATCTGCTCTGCTCTCTAGTTATTCATGTGTGAGTGTGTTAGGAGTGGAGATGAATGGTTTTTGGAACTTGACAAGCTGTTGGAGTGTGAGCAGGGTAATATTTTGTGAAGTTATTCAGAGAATCTAGTTAGCTGGATTTGAGTCCTGCAGGTGAGAAGTACAGTGCCTGCACTCCAAAGGAGGGGTTTGGTATGTTTGCTGTTTAGTGACATCTAAACTGTCATATGTGGGCTTCTGGCAAGATGGTGATAGTGCAAATGATGGTGAAAGTGTTTCTTTTTTGGGTTCACCCTACCTCGGTGGGAGAAGGCCATCCTGTTCAAAAAGAAAAAAAAACAAAAAACAAAAACTGTGGTACCTGTATTTTATTTTTTTCTAATGCATAAATGCTTCATTACTCGTGAAGCTTAATTTGCGATATCATATACATATGAGGTTTATTTTTATTTTATTTACCAATTAGTATATGTCTATTCACAAAGGTTGTTTCAGTATCATTATTTGTTAGTGTGTGTACAAATAAAGGTAAAGTCCCTTAACCCTTTCACTGTTCAGACCCCAAAATTAATAGTGCTCAGTTTCCACATTAACCCTTTGGGGGTCCAAGGGGTCTCTCTGAAACTCGTTCTCAGGGTCCATGAATTAAAAAAAAAAAAATTTTGGTTCTTATGAAATGATAGAGAATCTTTTTCCGATCATAACGCCACAAAAATTATGAAATTTGATCGAAAACTAACGGAATTATGCTTTTGCGAAGTTCGCGGTATCCATGACATTTACGCATCGTCGATTTCGCCCACTTTGAGCCCTATTTTCGGCAAATTCCAATGTTTCAGTCTACTAAAATTATAGCTATTTCGCTAGAACTCAATTCCTTCTATCGATTGAGTACAAGAAAGTCTATTTACCAATTTCAACTACCCAAAATAGTGGTCAGAAAATGGCAATTTGGCCAATTTCTCACAAATTTCAAACGATGTCAATTTCAAAATAGGGTCCATAATAAACAAGGCACATTCCTGGCACTAAAATAACATCTCTGTTCATTAGTCACGTCTCCAGGCCCCTCTTACATTACTTTTGCTTTCCATTTTGAATTTTTATTCTCACAAAAACTAGAAGATTTACTGTTATGTATACAACTGCATCATTGTAAAAATGGTATAAATAATATCAGCACACTTGTGCAAGAATATTAGACTCTCCAGTTGATGTGTATTGGACGCATGGTGTGATTTGTTTACTCTTGAACATCGGCCAAAATTGAACATTTTCGCTACTTTGCGCTCAGTTTCAAGGTACTTGTCATCGTGAAACCAGTCAAAATTATCTCTATTTCTGTAATATATCATCTATTCTATAAAATGAGACTTAAGAAAACGAGAATACAGGCATAAATACCATACGAAAATAGACTGCAAAGTCGCTGTTTTAAACCAAAAACAGTCAGTTTTTTTTTTCCTCATTATGCACTGTGTGGTGCAGGAATTTTTTTATACTGCTCACACTGACCGCACAGACCCATTCTATCACATCTAGGCCTAACAGCCTGTTTCTGCTTGATTTGAGGGTGCTAGAATTTAGGCGTTCTAGTATGTCAATAACCACAGTGCTTAAAACGTACTTGTACGACCATAACCCCGAAAGGGTTAAGAAGCATAGTGGCATACAGTGGACCCCCGAGTAACGAACAAAATTCATTCCAGAAGCCTGCTCAAGTGCCATTACCGAACGAATTTACTCCCTTAAGAAATAATGTCAAGTAGGTTAGTCCATTTCAGACCCCCAAAAATACACTTACAAAAGCACTTACAATATTATACTTACATAATTGTACGATTTCCGGGGTGTTCATAACTCGGGGGTCCACTGTACACAGTGTGGTAAGGCATGGCGAGGCTACAAGTTTGACAAATGTGCGGCTGAAAAATATGTGCGTGAATTCAAGGGGTACATAGAGGCTGAAAAATTCCTCCCCCCAATAATTGTTCAATTTTGACAAAACAGGCCTCTTTTGGAAGAAAATGCCAAAGAGGACCTACATCATGCAGGAGGAAAAGGCACTGCCAGGACACAAGCCTACGAAACACAGGGTAACTCTCATGTTCTGTAGTAATGCTAGTGGGGATTTCAAAGTGAAGTCTTTACTGGTGTATCACTCTGAAAATCCCAGTGTGTTCAAGATAAAGTGGCGCCAAGGCTAATTTGTGTGTGATGTGGAAGGCTAACAGTAAGGCATGGGTCACGAGGGAAATTTTCCTTGATTGGTTCAATGAAGTGTTTGGCCCGAGTGTGAAGAAATACCTCCTGGAAAATAAATTGGAACTCAAATGTCTCCTTGTAATGGACAATGCTCCTGCTCATCCTCCAGACTTGGATGACCAAATGGTGGAGGAGTTTCGTTTCATCACAGTGAAGTTCTTGCCCCCCTAATACCACTCCTCTCATCCAGCCCATGGACCAACAGATCATTTTAGACTTCAAAAAAAAACTACACCAAAGCAATGTTTCAAAGGTGCTTTGATGTGACCTCAGACACTGCATTGACCCTAAGAGAGTTCTGGAAAGATCACTTCAGTACCCTTAAGTAAGTTTATTCAGGTATACACAAATACAGTTACATAGATTATCATACATAGCAGCATATATGTAGAAAACCTAGGATAACCCAAAAAAGTCGGTGACTTATTTCCATTGGGGTCCATAACTTATTTCCATAACTTATAGATAAGGCTTGGCAGGGAGTGACTTCCAGTGCTTTGAACTCTACTTGGAGAAAATTGTGGCCAGATTGTGTCCTCGACAAAGATTTTGAAGGGTTTGAGCCTGACCCTCGCAACCCTATGCCAGTTGTGGAATCTATTGTGGCATTGGGGAATTCCATGGGGTTTGATGTGAGTGGCGAGGATGTGGAAGAGTTGGTGGAGGACCACAATGAAGAGCTAACCACTGAAGAGCTGCAAGAGCTTCATCTGCAACAGCAACAGAGCACAGCTGAGGAAATTGCTTCAGAGGAGGAGGAGGAAGAGAGAGGGAAGAAGGTGCCTTCTTCAGAGATTAAGGAAATTTGTGCAATGTGGAGTAGGGTGCAAACATTTATGGAGGAACATCACCCTAACAAAGCTGTTACAGGCTGTGTTGGCAACATGTACAATGACAATGTCATGTCCCATTTTAGGGAAATTTTAAAGACGCCAGAAACAGAGCTGTCTGGAACAATTTTTTGAGCGACCGGGGTCCAGTGACTCAAGCTGGTCCTAGTGGCACTGAAAAACAAAGAAGGGAAGTAACCCCGGAAAAGGACTTGGTACCTGAAATCTTTATGGAAGGGGATTCCCCTTCCAAACAATAGTGTACGTACCTTCATCCTCTCCTCCTCCCATCTTCCATACACCAAGAAGTCTTCAATAAAGGTAAGTGTTCTGTTATTATTGATATATATTTGTATGTATACTTGATTTCTCATTGTTTTTTATATGTAAATCTTTATTTAATATAAAGAAAATATATATATTTTTAATATTTTTGGGTGTCTGGAATGAATTAATTGGATTTACATTATTTCTTATGGGGAAAAGGGTTTTGCCATTCATGAATTTCACCTTTCGGCAGACTCTTTGGAACAGGTTAATCACGAAACTCGAGGGTCCACTGTTCATGTAGAAATTGATTTTTATATTATTAGTATTTTCCGTTCTATCAATTGAGCGCAAGAAACTGCCCATTCAACTATCAAAACTACCCTGTAAAGTTCGCAGAATTCATCATTTTGCAAAATTTAAAAAATTCCAGTTTAAAAACAGTACAAAATAAACAATGTAGACATTACAGGCACTAAAACAATATTTCCTGTGTGTAGTAATAATGTCCCCAAGTCTCTCCTTTATTACATTTATCTTAAAAAATCAAAGATTTACTCTATTGAATAATAAAATATGATCAGGAATGATTTGTCATTATTTATGGTGTCTCCATAATTGAATCAGACCTAGTAAAAACCAATAAAACAGACTTAGGGGGTGTAGGGGAGGACTTGCCCATCCTTGGGCATATTTGCAAAAATTAAATATTTCCACCACTTTGAGGCTAATTTCAAGCTACTTCCAGTACTGGAACGAACTTAAATCATCTGTTTCAGTAGTATGCCACCAGGCCACAGGCCTGGTGGCAAAAGCTCTCGCTTCACACGCTGAGGGTCCGGGTTCAATTCCCGGCAAGGGTAGGAACATTGGGCGTGTTTCCTTACACCGGTTGTCTATGTTCACCCATCAGTAAAATGGGTACCTGGGTGTTAGTCAACTGGTGTGGGTCGCATCCTGGGACAAAATTGACCTAATTTGCCCAAAATGCTCTGCATAACAAGAGGCTTTCTGTATAGTAGTACAGTGGACCCCCGGAGTTCATAATTAATCCGTTCCAGAGGGTGCTCCGAACACCGAATATTACGAACTCTGAATCTATTTTCCTCATAAGAAATAATGGAAATAAAATTAATCCATTTCAGACACCCAAAAGTATTAAAATAAAATATTTTTGTACATTAAATTACACAGAAAACAATGAGACATGAAGAATAAAACAATAATAACATGTCACTTACTGTTATTGTAGAGTTGTTGATGTGTGGAAGACGGGAGGAGGGGAGAGGATGGAAGAGTTGCTTTTGTTTGGAAGGGAAATCCCCTTCCATAAAGACTTCAGGTTCCAAGTCCTTTTCCTGGGTTACTTCCTTTCTTTGTTTTTCAGTGCCACTAGGACCAGCTTGAGTCATTGGACCCTGTTGCTCAAGAAAGTGTTCCAGAGAGTTCTGTTTCTTGCATATGTTTGGAATTGTGCTGGCGACAGGGGGTGTGTTTGGGGACAGGACAAGATAGTCCTTCAATATTTCGCTAATATCATCTATACGGCTTATTTATCTATCACAATTCATCTAATATGACATAATAAACAAAATTAATAACATGGAAACATGACATATACTCTAGAATGAATAAATATCATTACGAAAGTGAGGACTGGTGTTGTGGAGTTTGTTGTTGGGTGTATAAGGGCCACTGAAAGATACGCCTTACATAGTGATGGCCGCCAGACACACGGCGGTGTTGTCAGTCGCCCTATATAACTCCAACAACATTGGAGGAGTTAAGTTTTGTGTCGTCATTTTTCAATCGCTTAATCGCTTAACTTACTTGCTACACTGTTAATGCTATACTTTATTGCTGGCTGGCACTATAGCCTTTATCAACTCCTACTGTTTTAGTATCTTACCATATTGTAGAATCACTTAAGAAGACATTTTTCCCTATCAGCAATTTACCAAAGGGCTGGCACTAGGAGCTTTTCTTGGGGCCCATGGTGGCTTATTTAGCAGTTGCAAGCACTAAAAACAATGGAATAATGACAAAATGTATGGTATGAATGCGTGGAATGTGTGGGTGGCAGTCACTCGCTGGTAAACAATGGCACACTGACTCTGGAGTATCGGGCCTGCTTGGGCCATGTGTACGCGTCTGGGACGAATTACTAACTCCGAGCGGATCAACGAACACCGAACCAATATTTTTCCAAAAAAATGTTACTAACTCCGAATTTTATGAACTCTGATGCCTACGAACTCCGGGGGTCCACTGTATGTCATTGATGTTAGCTAGGCCTGTATAACATGTAGAAAGAAAGATGATATTGATATCAAGAAACAGGACATCCAGCTTCTTCTCATTCATAACATCCACAATCATCTCTTATCATTCGCACAACAACCACGCACCTTCAAACATCCCACTTTGACGGTTTTCTTCTTTTTTTTTTTTTTTTTAGTAAGTTACGTATACGGGAAAAGGGGTTACTAGCCCATTGTTCCCGGCATTTTAGTTGACTTTTACAACACTCTTGGCTTATGGAGGAAAGATTCTTATTCCACTTCCCCATGGATATGAAAGGAAAAGTAATAAGAACAAAAACTATTAAGATAAAATCAAAGAAAAAACTCAGATGTATGTGTAGTGTGACCTAAGTAGAAGTAGCAAGACGTACCTGAAATCTTGCATGTTTGAGACAAAAAAAAAAAGACCAGCAATCCTACAATCATGTAAAACAAATACAGGCTTCCTTTTTACTCACTTGGTAGCACGGTAGTACCTCCCTGAATGGTTGCTGTCTACCAACCTACTACATGTGTAAATCTTCTTTTTCAACACGTCGGCCGTTTCCCACCGAAGCGGGGTAGCCCAAAAGGAAAAACGAAAGTTTCTCCTTTTACATTTAGTAATATATACAGGAGAAGGGGTTACTAGCCCCTTGCTCCCAGCATTTTTAGTCGCCTCTTACAACACGCATGGCTTACGGAGGAAGAATTCTGTTCCACGTCCCCATGGAGATAAGAGGAAATAAGAACAAGAACTAGTAAGAAAAAAGAAGAAAACCTAGAGGGGTGTGTATATATATATATGCTTGTACATGAATGTGTAGTGTGACCTAAGTGTAAGTAGAAGTAGCAAGACGTACCTGAAATCTTGCATGTTTGAGACAAAAAAAAAAAGACCAGCAATCCTACCATCATGTAAAACAAATACAGGCTTCCTTTTTACTCACTTGGTAGGACGGTAGTACCTCCCTGAATGGTTGCTGTCTACCAACCTACTACATGTGTAAATATTATGGTGTAAATATTGTGCAGATAATTCGGAGTGTGGAAATTAGGAGGAGGTGTGGAGTTACTAAAAGTATTAGTCACAGGGCGGAAGAGGGGTTGTTGAGGTGGTTTGGTCATTTAGAGAGAATGGATCAAAGTAGAATGACTTGGAGAGCATATAAATCTGTAGGGGAAGGAAGGAGGGGTAGGGGTCGTCCTCGAAAAGGTTGGAGGGAGGGGGTAAAGGAGGTTTTGTGGGCGAGGGGCTTGGACTTTCAGTAAACGTGTGTGAGCATGTTAGGAGTGAATGGAGACGAATGGTTTTTGGGACCTGACGAGCTGTTGGAGTGTGAGCAGGGTAATATTGTGTGAAGGGATTCAGGGAAACTGGTTATTATAGATTTAGCTGGACTTGAGTCTTGGAAATGGGAAGTACAATGCCTGCACTTTAAAGGAGGGGTCTGGGATAGTGACAGTTTGGAGGGACTATTCTAAACTGTAGTATCTGAGCACCTCTGCAAAGAGTGATTATGTATGAGGTGAAAGTGTTGAATGATGATGAAAGTACATGTATTTTCTTTTTGGGGATTTTCTTTCTTTTTGGGTCACTTTGCCTCGGTGGGAGACGGCCGACTTGTTGGAAAAAAAAAAAATCAAGAAACAGCCAGAGTTTTGTTTTCCCATCATGCACTGTGTGAGGCAGAATTTTTTTTATACTGTGCACACTTGCTGCACCGACCCATTCTCTCATCTAGGTCAAAATTTACTGCACATAGCTTATCTGAATGAGCAGAACTCATGACATAGTTCAATGTGACACAGAGTTAGAGTAATTAATGTTTACTTGACCTTGAGGGGGAGGGTTCAGAGTTCAATTTTTTCCAGTCATGTGTGGCTATAATATGCACAAGTCTGGAAACATTGTGCCAATTTGTGTTACTGGTAGCTCCTAATAATCTCTGTAGTATTAAAGTGGCTATATATAGTCCATAAGTAAGACAGAAGTAAATTGAATATATATAGAGAATTAAACTTTCAAAATAAAAACAAGCATGACTGTATTAATTAACATTACTGGAATGTGCACGACCTCGATTATTGTGCAGCACGTGATTGACTGTTGTACATCCACACAGCTTAGAGGAAATACTGAAGGGGATGTTGTGGACGGGGATAAAAGTTATATTACTTTAGCCATTCACATAGCTTTTGCCCCTTTTATATGGGGCCAGGAATGAGTTTTGTATCATATTGGCCCTTCCCTACATCCTCCACCTATCCTAGTCTTCTCTGGTTTATTTTTAACTTTTCTCTCAGTGCTCTATATTGTAATTAGAATAGATTATTTTATGCTATACTGTATTGTATTAAAAGTACCAGTCAAAAGAAATTGTAGCGAGTACAGTGCAGCACTTATCTAATCAGTGGTGAGAAAAGACACACTTGGCTTTTTATCAGTGGGAATCATAAAGAACTAATTTGTTTGAGGACTGTCTTTTTAGTTTAAGCAAAATGAGATCAAGAAACAGGACAAAAAAATAATAAGTACACTTTGTATTCAATACTGTGTAATAATGTTGTACATGTTTAGTTGTTACACTAAGTAATTATTTTGCAATAAAGAGAAACTCTTAAATAACCTGCATTTAAGAAGCTTCTTGTGACAATTCAGTTCTTCCTGGAGCATTGTCAGGTCACAACTAAGAAAGAGGAGAAAAATAGTTGAGGATGGACTGAAGCATCATCATCAAATTACTTGTGAAATGTTTCAGCCATGGTATTGACTTTTATTATTCCTAGATGTCAGCTGTTCTAATACAGTATTAAGAAAGCTTATTAAACATGAGATGTAAAATAATTTGCCTGGTGTCTTTGAAGTCTTGAGTAATTGCTTTTGACTCTCATAAATAGATAAGACTGGGAAGAATGAGGAGTGCTACAGTGTGTTTTACATATACAGTAGGGCCTCACTTATACGGCAGGTTAGGTTCCAGGCTACCGCCGCAAAGCAGACATCGCCGGAAAGCAGAATGCCATTTTTACCACTTATAAATGCATATAAATGCCAGATAACAAGTTTACACTAACATATATTAAGTTAGCAATAGAACTAGGCATTAAAAAATAATAAGTAAAATACACAGTACATTCATTACTTTACTTAAAATATTTGTAGTCTTAATGGTATTAATGTAGGGCGAGAGGTGAAAAGTACTATGTAAACAAACGGACGAAGCGTCTGGTTATGGTTCATACACGTTCATACAAACACCTTGCATTGTGTACGAGTTGTCTCCACAGTGGTACAGTAGAATAAATAAAGACCAACACTTCCATTCTCATGTAGCATTTTTAGAAGGAATGATGCTCTGACAAGTTAATACAGAATAAATAAACAGCAACATTCTCATGCAACACAATATTTTTAGTGATTTTTTTTTTATTAACACATCGGCCATTTCCCCGATGTGTTAATAAAAAAAAAAAACTTTCATCATTCACTCCATCACTGTCTTGCCAGAGGCATGCTTACACTACAGTTATAAAACTGCAACATTTAACATCCCTCCTTCAGAGTGCAGGCACTGTACTTCCCATCTCCAGGACTCGAGTCCGGCCTGCCGGTTTCCCTGAATCCCTTCATAAATGTTACTTTGCTTCCACTCCAACAGCACGTCAAGTATTAAAAACCATTTGTCTCCATTCACTCCTATCAAATATGCTCATGCATGCTTGCTGGAAGTCCAAGCCCCTTGCACACAAAACCTCCTTTACCCCCTCCCTCCAACCTTTCCTAGGCCGACCCCTACCCCGCCTTCCCTCCAATACAGATTTATGCACTCTCGAAGTCATTCTACTTTGTTCCATCCTCTCTACATGCCCAAACCACCTCAACCCCTCCTCAGCTGTCTGGATAAGTCTTGGTAATCCTGCACCTCCTCCTAATTTCTGCACTACTAATTCGCTGCATTATATTCACACCACACATTGATCACAGACATGACATCTCCATTGCCTCCAGCCTTCTCCTTGTTGCAACATTCACCACCCATGCTTCACACCCATATAAGAGTGTTGGTATAACTATACTCTCATACATTCCCTTCTTTGCTTCCACAGACAAAGTTCTTTGTCTCCACAGACTCCTAAGTGCACCACTTACCCTTTTACCCTCATCAGTTCTATGATTCACCTAATCCTTCATAGACCCATCTGCTGACATGTCCACTCCTAAATATCTGAATACATTCACCTCCTCCATACTCTCTCCCTCCAGTCTGATATCCAATCTTTCATCACATAATCTTTGTTATCCTCATCACTTTACTCTTTCCTATATTCACGTTCAATTTCCTTCTTTTACATACCCTACCAAACTCGTCCACCAACCTCTGCAACTTCTCTTCAGAATCTCCCAAAAGCAGTGTTATCAGCAAAAAGCAGCTGTGACAACTCCCACTTTGTGTTATTCTTTATCTTTTAACCCCCACACCTCTTGCCAACACCAGTGCATTCACTTCTCTTACAACCCCATCTATAAATATATTGAACAGCCATGGTGACATCACACATCCTTGTCTAAGGCCTACTTTTACTGGGAAATAATCTCCCTCACTATCCTCGTACAAATTTTTCACTGCTTTCAGTAACCTACCTCCTATTATTATTACGTATTATTGTTACAGTGGAACCCCGGATTTCGTACTTAATCTATTCCAGAAGGTCTGTCTAAATCCGAAACATATGAAAACCGAAGTAATATTTCCATAAGAAATAATGTAAATACTGTACAATTAATCCGTTCCAGACACCCAAAAATATTAAGAAAAAGTACATTTTTTAAAGAATAACTATAGTTTTACATACAGAAAACAATGAAAAATAAATATAAAGCACTAATGAAATGGATAAATGAACATTTAAATCTATATTACATACCTTTATTGAAGACTTGTTGGCGTATGGAAGAAGGCGAGGAGGGGAGAGAGAGAGAGAGGCAAGCTTATTGTTTGGAAGGGGAATCCCCCTCCATATGGACTTCAGGTATCAAAGCCCTATCTGGGGTTATTTCCCTTCTTTGTCTTTTACTGGCACTGTACCCCTGTTGCACTAAAAATCTGTCCAAAGAGCTCTGTATCTGTCGTTTTTTTAAGATTTGCATAAAATGGGACAAGGTATTGTCACTGAACATGTTGCAGATATGGATTGTATCAGCTTGGTCAGGGTGATATTTTTCCACAAGTTTGCACCTCATTCCACTTTGTACAAATGTCCTTTATCACTGAAGAAGGCACCTTCTCCCCTCTCTCTCCTTCCTCTTCTAAAGCAATTTCCTCAGCTGTGGTCTCTTGCTGTTCCAGATGAAGGTCTTGTAGCTCTTCAGTGGTTAGCTCTTCTCTGTGGTCCTCCTCCAACTCCTCCACATCCTGGCCAAAGGGCTGGCACTAGGAACTTTCTTTGGGCCCATGGTGGCTTATTTTGCAGTCACACTCAATAGTTAAGCACAAAAAACAATTATTACGAAATGTTTCAGATGAATACGCAAAGTAGTGCTCACTTGACCAGTGACAGAGCCAGACTGAGAGACATACGCATGAGTGGTGGCGTCCAGGGTGGGACATGTCTGATATGTACGATTTCTGGGTGGAGGTACGAAATCCGGACCAAAATTTCACCCCAAAAAGTAGTCTACAAATACATACAAATATATTTATTTTCTTGTAAAGCTTACAATGTGTGGTTTACATGTTATAAGATATTAATTACAAAAGTGGCCACTATTGTGCCTAGGCACTTTGGGCAGACTAATACTAATTCTTATGCTATTTTGATACAGGATATATTTGAGTAGTATAAATCCTAAACGTATGATATTTGATGCGTACGAAATCCGGAGTTCCACTGTATAATCATAATAAAAATGAAGCGCTAAACCCACAAGGGTTGTGAATAGCTATAGATAGAGTGAAGGCATACGAAAGGAATATTTTTCTACAGTTAAGTAACTGGTGTTTGACTAGAGAAAACTTAATTCTGACCCTCCCACCAACCGCTTGGTAAACAAATCTCATATTTGTCAATTTTTATACTATGGGTATATGTATCATGTTTATATGTTATGTAGCATGTTTATTACATAATTTTGAAAAAATATAGATGGATTATTGGAAATGTCTATATTAATGTAATATATGACGTTTAATGCACCCAAGAGATTACAGTGGTCCCTCGACTTTGTCATAATCCATTCCAGGAGCTAGACCTTAACTCAAATTACTCGAAAGTCGAAACCTTGTTTCCCATAAGAAATAATGTAAATACAATTAATCAGTTTCCACCCAAAAATATTCACAAAAAATTAATTTTGTGAATATTAACTATACTTTTACATATACAAAACAATTATAAATAGATATATAAAGTAATAAATTTATAATTAAACATTTAAAATAACATTTACTTAACTTTATTGAAGAGAGTTGCTGGCATCTGGAAGATAGGGAGGAGGACAGGGGGAGGGGTTAGTGTTTGGAAGGGAAATCCCTCCATAAGAACTTCAGGTAACAAGTCCTTATCTGGGGTTACTTCCCTTCTTTTTCTTTTAATGCCACTAGGACCAGCTTGTCACTAGACCCCTGTCTAGAAAAGTAACTGTCCAGAGTGCTCTGTTTCTGGCGCCTCTTTAACATTTTCCTGAAGTGCAACATGGCTCTGTCACTGAACTGGTTGCAGAGATGGCTTATTTCAGCTTGCTCAGGGTGGTGTTTTTCAACAAATGTCTGCACCTTAGTCCACATAGAACAAATTTCCTTAATCTCCTTCAGTTTGATGGTGTTCCTCACTTTCTTTACCACAGGGGTGCCACTAGGAAGCTTCTTTGGACCCATGGTGACTTATTTCACAGTGACAATCACTAAACCAGCAATAAACAGAATAAATTTATTGTGAAATGTTTGAAAGAGCGCGCTGGGTAATCTCTCAATGGTAAACAACGCTAGACTGGCGTCCTGCGAGGCGCGCAAGCGCAGGCAGGCGGACAGGTCTGGTACGGAAACATTGACCGAAAAAAGTGCTTGAAATCACCGATAGTCGGAATCACCGAAACACGAGGGACCACTGTATTACTATGGCGTCTTCAAGAGTACAGAGACTGTGATTTTAAGGGGCCTCCTACGCGTACGCCGCGCGCGAGGAAAAATATTCGAAAATTTTTGAAAATTGAGTTAACCATATTGAAAAATAGAGTAACTCTCTGGCTACGCAATGGTACAAGAATCATTGTTCTACGACATTCCTACAAGGAATTATGGTCGTTTATAACACACATAGCCGGGGAATATGCTTCATTATAACGCTATTATCAATACTACGGCTTTTATATCTATCACAATTGATCTATTATGACATAATAGACAATATAAATAACAAATAAACATAGGAAATACTCCAGAATGAATAATTTGGCATATGATCGCCGCCTGGGACCGCCTCCAAGTATCATATTACATTCCTGGGTGTGGGTGTTCCTGGGGTGTTACCCTGGGCCCTCTAGGGGACTTGTATTAAAGAAAACGAACAGGGCTAACTATGATATACACTCGTAATGCAAGATAAAGCTGAGAAAAATGCTATTTTGCTCCGGGAAAATTTTTTTTTTCCTTGCGCGACCTTCCGCGTGGATTATCTCAGAAGTAAGTTATTCATCTATATATTGGCGTAGAACCGTTAATAATCATAGGAATGAAATGAAACTCACAGACAACATAAAAGAAAGGTTGTATTAATTAATTATGATTAGCTTTTTGAGATATCGTAATTAGTTTTTGATTTATGTGAGGTAAAAAGTCAGATATTTTCCAACATGTAAAAAAAACACAAACTTTATTTTTTTTAAGCATGAAGATAGGGATAAATTACAGAAAGGTGATCATTATAATTTCAGATTAGCATTGTTTTATGCGTAGGTGAAGCCACAACAGCTTCAACAAGTCTCACTACGACTCCTGAATTTTTTTATATGTGATGTTTGGTAAAAACTTGATAAATATTTTTTTCTCAGTTGTTTGTTGGGCGATCTTCTTGAAACTTGATAAAAGTCAACTAGAAAGGGGCTTCTTTACTTGCTAAACTCCCTGCATCAATGCTAAGCTCCCTGCATCAATGCTAAACTCCCTGCATGCCTGCTAAACTCCCTGCATGCCTGCTACACTCCCTGCATGCCTGCTACACTCCCTGCATGCCTGCTACACTCCCTGCATGCCTGCTACACTCCTTGCATGCCTGCTACATCCCTGCATGCCTGCTACACTCCCTGCATGAATGCTACACTCCTATCTGCATGAATGCTACACTCCCTGCATCAATGCTAAACTCCTGCATCAATGCTAAACTCCCTGCATCCTGCTAAACTCCCTGCATCAATGCTAAACTCCCTGCATCAATGCTAAACTCCCTGCATCAATGCTAAACTCCCTGCATCAATGCTAAACTCCCTGCATGCCTGCTACACTCCCTGCTACACTCCCTGCATGCCTGCTATACTCCCTGCATGCCTGCTACACTCCCTGCATGGCTGCTACACTCCCTGCATGAATGCTACACTCCCTGCATACCTGCTACACTCCCTGCATGGCTGCTACACTCCCTGCATGGCTGCTACACTCCCTGCATGAATGCTACACTCCCTCCATGAATGCTACCACAGGGGTGCCACTAGGAAGCTTCTTTGGACCCATGGTGACTTATTTCACAGTGACAATCACTAAAGCACCAAAAAAAACACCAAATGTAGTGTGAATGTTTGAAAGAGCGCGCTAGGTAATGTTCTCTCAATGGTAAACAACGCTTCACTGGCGGCGTCCTGCGTCCGCGCAGGCGCGGAGCAGGCGGACAGGTCTAATATGTTACGAAACACGAGCGGTTTTACGATTCTCGAAATTGTAAAAAGCTTACGAAACACGATGTTTACGAAGTAAGAACCTTACGAAACTCGGGGGTCCACTGTAGCTCATTTAACATTTGACTGCCGTGAACTACCACCTTTCGTTTACATTGCAGGTCAACGTTTACAAGTTCGAAAGGTGACCCCTACACCGCAACAGTGTAGAAACTGCTGGCGTTTTGGTCATCCAGCGAAATATTGCAGGTCCATGGCCGAATGCCCAGTCTGTGGTGCTGACGACCATGCCAGTTCTTCTTGTACTCTACCTCCTCTTGCCTTAACTGTCATGAGGCACATCTATCATATTCTCGCCGTTGTCAGGTTTACCCGAATGAGCGGGAAATCCGTTGTCTCAATGAGGCGGAAGGCTTCTCATATGCTATGGCCGTCTCTCATCTACGCCTTCAAGGGAGACTTACCCGCATTTCCTATTCTCGAATTGCTAAACGTTGCCCCGCTTCTGGGGTCCCAACTTCCACGGCTTCCTCTGTGGTCGCCTCATCCTCAATCACCCCTGTCTCGAATCCTTTTGATATTCTTGGCTCCGAGGTCCCTACCTCGGCTTCCCATACTGTCCACACTCCTTCCTCTACTCACTTGCACAATTCAGAGTCTACACGTCCTCGTCCTTCACCTAAACCTCAGCACCCCCCTTCTCATAAGCCCGGCAAAAATTACCTACTGCCAGGTTCTTCGCCTCTGACTAGTTCTGTAACGTGTGTGGAGGTTCATCCTCCTCTTCATACACTACCTTCATCCCCTGTCCCCTCCCAAGCCCCTTTGACAGTTTCCTCTTCTATCTCCTCGCCCTCTACTTTAGTACAGTCTATAGACTCCCCGATCGTTGCTCACTCTTCTTCCATTTCTAATGTAGTCCCACATTCTGCATCTTTGACTTTCGAAACACTGGAAGCTATTGCAGAATATATTTCTGGACCGATGATGGACACTACTCCACCTGAGGTTCCTCATCTCTCTTCTTCGTCTCAACCCCCCATTCCTTCACAACGTCCTCCTCCTTCTCTGATTACAGGTCTTCCACTGCCTCCACACATGGACTTTTCTAACCCTAGTCCATAGATTCCTCTCACTTCCACTTATATCTTTCTCTCCATAAATCATGGCTTATTTGCAGTGGAATATCCGAGGCCTCAGGGGTAACCGGGGTGAGCTTCAGGTGTTGCTCTCTCAGTTTTCCCCTGTTGGGGTCTGTTTGCAAGAACCCAAATTACAATCCACTGTTATCAGGCCCTTTTCAGGCTATGATTTGTTATATTCATCGGATCCTTTTTCCGATGAAACCTTTAACGAAAGTGCTCTTCGTATACGCACTGGTGTTCCATACCGTCAGCTCTATGTTCCTTCTTCCTTACATTACACCGCAGCCCGTATCCACTTGAATAAGTGGTATACACTCTGTTCTTTATATCTCTCCCTTCGGGCATTGTCTATCCCAGATGTTGATTTTCTGGTTTCTTCCTTACCGCCACCCCTTCTATTACTTGGCGATTTTAACGCACACCATTTTCTCTGGGGAGGGTCGCACTGTGACTCCCGTGGCATTCAGTTGGAGGCATTTCTTGCTTCTCTTCCCCTCCATGTTTTAATTACGGGTACTCCTACCCATTTTGATCCTCGAACTCATTCTTTCTCCTGTATCGATCTCTCCATCTGCTCTTCCTCAACAGTCCTTGACTTCACCTGGTCTGTCCTCCCGGACTTGCATGACAGCGATCATTTCCCAATCATCCTTAAGTCCCCTTTGTTTTCTCCACCTCCTCATTGCCCACGCTGGCAATTTGACCGGGCGAAATGGGACCTTTACGCACATCTTACTGCCTTTCATGAGGTTCATACCTCGTCCTCCATTGATGAGGTTTTACATCTCTTTTCGTCCTCCATCTTCACAGCGGCTTCACATTCTATTCCCCAAACCTCGGGCAAGCATCTTCAGAAGTGCGTGCCTTGGTGGTCTCCTACTTGTGCTCGGGCAGTGTGTTTGAAACGCGCTGCATGGGGCAGGTATCGGTATAACAGAACCACAGAGAGACTCCTTGATTTCAAGCAGAAGAGAGCTATTGCTCGCCGTGTCATACGTGATGCTAAACGCACTTGCTGGCGAGATTACGTTTCTACTGTCACTTGGCTTCCTCGATGAGTGCAGTCTGGAAGAAAGTGCGGAAATTAAGTGGTAAATTCTCCCCCGACCCGGCTCCTGTTCTTCAGGTTGCTGGTGTCGATATAGCACACCCTCTTGCCGTTGCCACTGAAATTGGTAATCATCTCGTCCGCATTTCTCAGGGGCTCCATCTATGCCCCTCGTTCCTTTCTTCTAAGTCTGCCAGCGAGTTAAAGCCCTTAGATTTTTCTTCTCTTAGAGAAGAATCCTATAATGTACCTTTTACCCTTCAAGAACTGGAGGCAACACACACTGCTTGCCGATCATCGGCAGCTGGGCCAGACGGCATACATATTCGTATGCTACAGCATTTACATCAGTGTGCTCCTACTGTCCTCTTACGACTCTTTAATCTCATATGGTCGCAAGGAGTTCTTCCCCAGCTGTGGAAGTCTGCTATTGTTCTCCCTTTTCGAAAACCAGGTACTACGGGACGTGATTCCTCTCACTGCCGTCCCATAGCTCTTACAAGTGCAGTTTGCAAGGTGATGGAACGTCTAGTTAATACACGTGTGATGTGGTATTTAGAGACGCACAATAGTCTCTCCCCTAGTCAATATGGCTTCCGTATGGGCCGTTCTGCCATTGACCCCTTGCTGCGCTTGGATACGTATATTCGTAATGCCTTTGCGAATAACCATTCGGTTATCGCTATCTTTTTCGACCTTGAGAAGGCTTATGACACAACTTGGAGATATAATATCTTGGCCCAGGCCCACTCCTTAGGCCTCCGAGGCAACCTACCATTCTTTATTAAGGCCTTCTTAACTGACAGACATTTCCGGGTCCGGGTTAGTAATGAACTCTCCCCAGAATTTGTCCAAGCTGAAGGTGTCCCCCAGGGATGTGTTCTGAGCACAACACTCTTTCTACTTGCTATAAATAATCTGGCATCTGTTCTCCCATCCAATATTTGGTCATCGCTCTATGTGGATGACTTTGCTATAGCTTGTGCAGGTGCTGACTGTCACCTCATTGCAGTTTCCCTCAAGCATGCCATGAACCGGGTTTCTGATTGGGCCACCACTCACGGGTTTAAATTTTCTAGTGGCAAAACTCGTCAAATTACGTTTACTAGACGTTCAGTGGTCTCTGATCATCTATTGTACCTATACGGCTCACGTATCCCAGAACGTGATAGTCAGGTTTCTTGGCCTCCTGTTCGACCGTCGATTGTCCTGGAAACCTCGCATTACCTCTCTGAATTCAACTTGTCACACCAGGCTGAACCTTCTTAAAACCCTCGCACATCTTTCATGGGGCTGATCGTAGAACTCTCCTTCACCTACATTCAGCCCTAATTTTGTCGAAACTTGATTATGGTGACCAGATATATTCGGGGGCCTCCCCTGCTACTCTTTCCATCCTTAATCCCATACATCACCAGGGATTGCATTTATGCCTTGGTGCATTTCGTTCTTCCCCGGTTGAGAGCCTCTATGTAGAAGCGAACATTCCATCCTTATCCGATTGTCGTGATGCACATTGCATTCGCTATTTTGTTCGCTCTCATGACCTCCGCAATCCTTCCATGTATAGGATTGTTACAGATGTTAATAGGCGCTCTTTATTTTTTCTTCGCCCCTGCTTACTTCGTCCCTTTTCTCTTCGTCTACAATCAATCCTGTCTTCCCTTCAGCTCCCACCTCTATATGTTCATGTGACATCTCCCTTTCCCCTGCCCCCTTGGGAAGTTCCTGCTGTCCGTGTCTGTTCTATTCCTATACCTTGCACGAAAGCCCAACTACCTACGGCGGCTTCTCGCTCTTTCTTTCTAGACCATTTCCGTTCTCATTCCCATGCCATCGCAGTATACACCGATGGTTCAAAGTCATCTGACGGCGTCGGATTCGCAGCAGTGTTTCCGGACAGCGTCGTACGAGGGCATCTATTACCCTCGGCTAGCATATTTATGGCTGAATTGTATGCCATTCTTGTGGCACTTATCCGTATTGCATCTATGCCTGTGTCACCATTTGTGGTCGTTTCAGACTCCCTTAGTGCTTTACAGGCTATCCGTAAAATTGATACACCTCACCCCTAGTTCTTCGTATCCACCTTTGTTAGCCTATCTTTAGCAAGCATAAAGATATTGTCTTTTATTGGGTCCCTGGTCATGTTGACGTACAGGGCAATGAACAGGCAGACACTGCTGCGCGTCAGCAGTACATGACCTTCCAGTTTCATATAGAGGTGTTCCTTTCACGAACTATTTTGCGGTCATTGCTACCCACCTTCGCACCCGTTGGCAACAACGCTGGTCTGACCTGCTGAATAACAAACTTCATTCTATTAAACCAGTTATAGGTTTCTGGCCTCATTCTGTCACAATGTTGGTGAGACTACACATCTCGTCTTCGCATCGGCCACACTCGTCTTACTCACGGGTATCTCATGGAGAGGCTCCCTGCCCCTCTCTGTGAGCATTGTCAGGTTCCAGTGTCTGTTCGACATATTCTGTGGACTGCCCACTCTATCAACGAGCACGCAGAATTTACCTCCAACGCGTCTTCGCTCTGCGGCCCTTTCTTTACCTTCCCTTCTTGCAGATGGACCCTCCTTTAATCCTGACTCTCTGTTGACTTTTGACAGAAACTGACTTACTACACAAACTCTGAAGATTATCCTCTAGCACCTCCCTCAGTCCCTTCTACCTCGATCTCTTGCTACCCTCTATCCCTGCACTATCCACCGTCTGCTGACTCCAAACCCTACTAATCATCCATCTCCCTCTTACAACCCACTCTCCCTGCATCCTACAATAACCTGCAGCGCTGTATAACCCCTGTGGTTTAGCGCTTCTATTTGATAATAATAATAATAATGTATACTACACAATAACCGCACAAACTTTGTTGTCATTATATTGTTTACAAAACATATTTACAAAAACTAACAATGTGAAATATTGTTTATTACTATTTTTCAATCATATATATACACATATAGAGCCACTGGACATGTTCCTAGAAGTTCTGCAGCCTGTGGTGTTTCACACTCCTCACACATAAAACGAGTGTCTTTGCATTGTTGTTGGCGCCTTTTTGTATGTGGACAGACATAACACTTCTTCTGAGCCTTTTTCTTGCAAGCAGGCAGTTTCATTAAGAAAGTGATCACCAGGCCTTAGACGAGAGGGTAGTTGTTGGTAATTTCGTGGGCGGTTTTCTATTGCAGGTGTTGTTTCTTGGTACTTGGTGATTATTTGTCTGATCACAGACAAACAAAATTTGTCATATGGTGGTTTGTTTCTGGTTCTCATCGTGTACATATTATAAGCATTCAGAATGGAAATGTCCAGAATATGTAAAAAAAAGTTTTTTTATGTACCACTTATAACTTTTGTGAACACAATCAGCAAACCCAATCTGCATGTCACATTTGTCCACTGAATGCATATTGAGGGTGTAGTCCATCACAGCTGCAGGTTTTAGAATGGGTTCACTGGTCTCTCTATTCTGCCTGCCAGTGTCTGCCATTTCATTAGGGTGAACTGATGACAACAGGTGTGACATCTCGTTTGTTATGCCACCGAAATGCCATGATGTCATTGGCAGCAAATGCCTGCACCTGACCTCTATGAGTGCCTGCATCAAACCTAGGCATATGCTTACGATTTCCACGCACTGTACCGCACACATCTGTCATGTTCACTCGCAAAAAATCACTGAGTAAGGGGCTTGTGTACCAGTTATCAGTATATAATATATGCCCCTTACCAAGATATGGTTCCATCATTGTTCTAACCACATCACCAGAGATACCCAGTAACTTCCTGGTATCTTTCAATGTATTACTTCCTGTGTACACAATAATATCAAATACAAGACCACTGTAGCAATCACAAAGAACTTTATACCAAAGCGTTTCCTCTTGCTTGGTATATGCTACTTGAGCGACAGTCTACTTTTGAACAGAATCAAAGACTCGTCTATAACAAGCTTCCTGAAGGGATAAAAATATGTACTGAATTTCTCTTTCAGATACAGAAACACATTCCTAATCTTATATAACCTGTCATTTCTGTCAGGCCTGGATTTTGTCCGAGAAGTGTAGCATACGTAACAGTAGCACAAATCGATTCACTGGTATAATATCGCTGAAAGCTGGGGTTGCAACCAGGCGGTCTGTCGACCAGTATGATTTGACACAGTGCTTATACACATGTGGCATAAGCATTATTGTGGCAAAGAAAAGATACATAGCCACAGTTGTCTCCTTCCACTGGTGTAGACGTGATCTTGGTGAAAGAATTGTGTTTGCCTGGTGTAATCGTAGTATCTGTTGCTTTCCCTAACAATAATTTCCATCAGGGGTTCGTCAAAGAATAACTCGAAACATTCCAGTTCAGTGGCATTGTTCCCAAGTATTCCACTTTGATTTTCATCAAACTGATGGGGATTGGGAAGAAAATTGTCAGCTTCCTGCCAATCCCAGGTGTGGTCTGCTGGTGGGTACTGGATATTGACAGGTGATTGTGGGGGTTGTGGGAGGAGATGGTAGGAGGTTGTGGTTGTGGGGGTGGGTGGGTAGGTGAGGATGGCCAATGTTGTAGCTGAGCTGACTCAGCGGCGTGGGTAACAGCATGGCCCACTGCTGGTGCCTCACGGCTGGCACCACTATAGCCACTACCATCTCCTGCCACATCCACATTTCTCATCCCAATTGCAACACTATCATCTTCGTTTTCACTATATGTGCCCGTTGTACGCCCATGGGATATATTCTGAAATATACTCCTAACCCTTGGAATAGCATATGGCACACTACCAGAGTGCATATACCATCGTATATACTGACGCTCCACTGGCGAATATTCCACTTCACTCTTGCTACTGGAACTGTTTTGAAGAGCTTGGAGTTCATATTCATTATCACTATCATCACCATTGCTCACATCTGAGTCCTGGATATTGGTAAATAAGAGTTTCCTCCTTTGTTCTGATACAACTGAACGTGAACAAGACACCACAGCACCAGAGGTGGAAAGTTCAGGGTTGTCTGGGTTTTCCTCACTATTACCGGTATTATGGTCATTAGTTTCGGTCAGAACCACCTCAAAACCTTGAAAGTCTCCTTCACTGACACCCCCATCAGTATTAGAACTGCCACTGGGGAACAAAAGTGTTCCAATTCGCCGAGGAGTAAGATGTTTCTTGCTGCGAGGAATGGTGGACAAGGTGTACTGAAATGGCGTTCCCACAATGCACCACTGGGTGCCCGATTTTTTCCTACTGCGAATACTGACCACGCAGACCCATTCTCTCACCTCTAAGCCCACCAGCCGTTTCCCGCTTAATTTGAGGCTGCTAGAATTTACACGTACTAGTATGGCACCGACCCTAGCGCGTAAAACGTACGAGTACAGCACCGTTTATTTGTCAGAGGAAGGAAAGTCTCCCTGAAAATAGGGTGAAGATAGATCTGTATAGTGAATATATCAGTGGTGCCATAGTATACAAAGTTAATAGATGTTAAGTGAAAACAAAGGCGGAAGTGTAGGCCTAACGAGTTTCGTGTTTGAAATCAGTTGCCAGCGGCGCCGGGTCCTTACCACGCAAGTCCGTGTATTGATAATTTT
>WNWK01023048.1:0-31608 GCA_009830355.1 Cherax destructor
CCAGTTCAAGAAAGAGAACCAAAAGGTACCTAATGAATGTGGCGACAGAAAGGGAGGAGAATGATTTTTTTTTCTGCTAACATACATGTACATGTAAATAATTTTTTACCTTATTCCTTTTAATTATAGTATAATAACTAGTATCTACTACAGTATAATATTAAGGTATTAAATGGACCCCAATGGAAATAAGTCACTCTGACTTTTGGGTTATCCTAGGTGTTCTACACATATGCTGCTATGTATGATAATCTATGTAACTGTATTTGTGTATACCTAAATAAACTTACTTACTTATTCCTGACGCCATCTCGGAAAACACCCAAGCCTTAGGGGCCCCTTAACGAAAAAAAGTCGATTTTTTTTTATTTGTTTACCAATTGCGCTCATTTTTGTGTACTATTGGCAGCTTATATGAACTATCTTTTGACGAAAGTTTCAATAAAATCGGCCAAAAAGCAAATGAACCACGGAAGATTTACTGAAGATTCTTAAAAGTTCCACTTAGGAAAATGTAGTCCGAAGTGGTAGTTGGGAAAGTTGTTTTGACACTTCCTGCTGATAGAACACTTCTAAGTCCATCGTGCAGCGCGTACCTATTCTGTAATAAAAGCTTATATTCATTCTAAAAAAAATACAGTTTGTAGGTTGCTTGACATTTAGCAAAATATCGGATTTTATCCCCACACAAATCTGAAAATATTTGGGATACTTCAAAAAGGAACACGGTATCTTGTAAAGCAGTCATTCTTCTATGTTTATTGTGACAATCACGTCAATTCTTTCATTATTAATCATTGACTGCCCTCACAAATGTAAATAACTTACTTCCGAAATAATGGCCGAAGCGAGCGGCACCCCGAGTCGTCGGAAAAAAAAAAAAAAATCCGGAAAAATACTTGTTTTTCCACTGTTTTCACCATATACGAGTGTCTACTACAGTTTACCATCGATAGCTCCGTTTTCTCTCACACCAGGATGTGAGAACGAGAAGACATAATCCATAAGGGCGATTTTACCCTCCCACTACCAGCCGATAGACCGTCATATTATGCCACATAATATTTATTCTGGTGTGTTTTTCATGTTTCTTTGCTATTAATTTGTCGCCTTAGGTCATAATAGATCAATTGTAGTAAGTAAATAAACATTTTATTGATATTAGCGTAAGAAAAGAACAATTTGTTGGCTGGTGTGTGCTGGCCGCTACATCGTAATTTATCCCCTGTCAGCACTTCTTATCCGAGAGGTAGAGATAAGGCTCCTGATTAGTTCTCAGGCCATAAGCCCCGCCCACTATTCTATGATATCAAATGGTGAATTTGTATTATATTAGAGAGAAAAATATAAGAAATTGATAGAAAAAAACGGATTTTTTTTTTTTTTTTTGCATCATCAGCGCGCATGTCATGACAGGCGCCGACACCATTCCTGTTACAAATTACTATAATTCCTTGTAGAAACATCGTATATTGATGAGAATTATACGAGGGTGTTGCCAGAAAGATGAGCTATTTTTTGGTAAGAAAAACTCCATTTTCGTATTTTTTCTATTTTTTTTTTCTCAGCGCTCTACACTTGAATCCGCGTCCCCTTCCACACTACCCTCTGCCCATGCCTATCTGATTGTTCTATTTCATGCCCAGATAAATGTTAAACCCAACAACAACACATTACTGGTCTCTCTTCACATTGGAAAGTTTATCTACCTGGAGTCTACCTGGAGAGAATTCCAGGGGTCAACGCCCCCGCGGCCCGGTCTGTGACCAGGCCTCTTGTTGGACCAGAGCCTGATCAACCAGGCTGTTACTGCTGGCCGCACGCAGTCCAACGTACGAACCACAGCCCGGCTGATCAGGTACCGACTTGAGGTGCCTGTCCAGTGCCTGCTTGAAGACAGCCAGGGGCTTGTTGGTAATCCCCCTGATGTATGCTGGGAGGCAGTTGAACAATCTTGGGCCCCTCACACTTATTGTGTTGTCCCTCAACGTGCTAGTGGCACCCCTGCTCTTCATTGGGGGAATGTTACATCGCCTGCCGAGTCTTTTGCTTTCGTACGGAGTGATTTTTGTGTGCAAGTTTGGTACTAAGACCTCGAGAATTTTCCATGTGTATATAATAATGTATCTCTCCCGCCTGCGTTCTAGAGAGTACAGGTTTAGAACTTGCGTTCCCAGTAGTTGAGGTGGTTTATCCACTTATGCGTGCGGTGAAGGTTCTCTGCACATTTTCGAGGTCAGCAATTTCACCCGCCTTGAAAGGTGCAGTTAGTGTGCAACAATATTCCAGCCTAGATAGAACAAGGATCTGTAAAGTGTCAACATGGGCTTGGCATCCCTGGTTTTGAAGGTTCTCATTATCCATCCTGTCATTTTTCGAGCAGATGCAATTGCTACATTGTTATGGTCCTGAAGGTGAGATCCTCTGACATGATCACTCCCAGGTCTTTGACATTAGTTTTTCGCTCTATTGTGTGGTTGGAATTAGTTTTGTACTCCGATGAGATTTTAATTTCTTCACGTTTTCCGTATCTGAGTAATTGAAATTTCTCATCATTGAACTTCATATTGTTTTCTGCAGCCCATTTAAAGATTTGGTTTATGTCTGCTTGGAGTCTTGCAGTGTCTTCAACGGTGGACACTGTCATCAGATTCGGGTGTCATCTGCAAAGGAAGACACAGCACTGTGGCTTATATCCCTGTCAATGTCTGATATGAGGATGAGGAATAGGATGGGAGCAAGTACTGTGCCTTGTGGAACAGAGCTTTCACAGTAGCTGCCTCAGACTTTACTCTGTTGACTACTACTTTTTGTGTTCTACGTGTTAGGAAATTATAAATCCATCTACCAACTTTTCCTGTTATTCCTTTATCACGCATTTTGTGTGCTATTACACCATGGTCACACTTGTCAAAGGCTTTTGCAAAATCTGTGTATATAACATCTGCATTCTGTTTATCTTCTAGAGCATCCAGGACCTTGTCGTAGTGGTCCAGTAGTTGGGACAGACAGGAGCGGCCTGCTCTAAACCCATGCTGTCCTGGGTTGTGCAATTGATGGGTATCAAGATGGGTGGCAATCTTGCTTCTTAGAACCCTTTCAAAGATTTTTATGATATGGGACGTTAGCGCAATTGGTCTGTAGTTCTTTGCTATTGCTTTACTGCCCCTTTGTGGAGCGGGGCTTGTCTGTTGTTTTTAGTAGCTGCGGGACGATCCCAGTGTCCATGCTCCCTCTCCATAGGATGTTAAAAGCATGTGATAGGGGCTTCTTGCAGTTCTTGATGAACACGGAGTTCCATGAGTCTGGGCCTGGAGCGAATATAACTTTCGGAAAATACCCAATATTTTCCACAGGTTTATATTAGAGTGTGGAGTTTTATGTATGTAGTAGGCACAAGAATAAGTATGAATGTTCTTTATGGTGAGTAGTTTTAGGCTTTTGAATATTGGTGGAGTATGCTGTCTGGAGTGGGAATTTGTTATCATTCTGACTGCAGCCTTTTGCTGGTTTATGAGTGGTCTAAGGTGATTTAATGTTGTTGATCCCCATGTACAGATTCCATAGGTGAGATAAGGGTAGATAAGTGAATGATATAGTGCATTAGAGCTGATTGAGGCACATAGTAGCATATCTTTTGAAATTTGTTGTATGTGTGTTTGGAATTTAAGGCCACTGTCAATGTGGATTCTAGGAATTTTCCTCTGTGAGTCTTCTTATGGGTGTACCATTGAGCGTTATGTTAAGTGGAACATTTGTGGCTTTGTTTCCAAACTGTATGAAGTAGGTCTTGTCAATATTGAGAGTAAGCTTGTTAGTCGTTGTAAGGGTTGGGAGCAGTAGGAGGATTGAATACTATGTTGTTTGGTTCAGTCATTTATAATTGTTTTGTTATTGTCGTTGTTGTTATGGAGCGGCCTTAGAGAGTACATGGTTATAGTTACTCTGGGTTTATTAACCTACAACCACTACAGTGGCGACGAGGATTGGATCATTAGAGCCAAGGATAGTGGCCACTGTGGCCTGAAGTAGTAGGGATATTGCCAGTCGAGGACAGTGCAGCAGAACGTTGATACAGCAGCAACAAGTGGCAGCATGGCAGCATCACAAGGAAGGTTGGAACCTTTCGACCCAGTAAGATTTCTTTGGAGCTCTGGCTAAGCTTGTTGGAAGCCAATTTCGCTCACTTAGGAATTAAAGAGCAAGATAACAAGAGGAATTTCTTGCTAGTGTCCCTGGGATCAGAAACTTACAGTGTTTTAGGTAATGTGTGTGCACCAGATTTACCACACACGAGCGTTACGCGACTTGGTAGCGGCACTGAAAAGTTATTATGCAGTGAAACCAGCCTACCACCGCAGTTTGTTGGCTTTTCAGCAGAGGAAGAAAAGACAGGGTGAGTCCTTGCATGAATTATATACAGATTTAAAAGCATTGGCTGTGAACTGTACCTTTGAGGGACAATTTGACCCCAGAGTGAGGGACCAGTTGTTTATGGCGGTGGTGGATGAAGTGTATTTTCCTCACCTAGTTGCAGAAAATTTGGATTTGCAAAGTGTGCAGTGTGCAAAACTATTTGACAAACTTTTGAACTTGGAACAGGCATTTGTTACAGATCGGAACTCTGTTCCTGCGGTACAAGTGATTAATGCTGTGAAATGTAAACATTGTGGGTTCCAGCACAGTAGTAGTACTTGTAGGTTTAAAGACTTTTTCTGTAATAAGTGTCATAAGAAAGGCCACTTGAGAAGAGTGTGTAGAGAGAAATCTTCAAAAGTGTCTCCTAAGGCTGTATCAAATTCGAGTATTGAAAAACAGGACAGCAAGGACACAGCAGTCACCTAGATATCCTAGAACAAAGTCAATTAAGGTGCTGGATGGCGGTGATAGTTCAGAGGATGAGGAAGTGATGAGCTTATATGCCTTAGAGGATAGAGTGTTTTCCATGAAGGCAGAGAAATATGGGTTTATCATTAACAATAAACAGGTACCTTTTGAGATTGACAGTGGGGCGTCCATCTCGACTTTATCCAAAGACTGGGTAGAGGCAGTAAAGGGCACATTGAGCCATGTTCTAGGAGGGTAAATGCATATGATAATTGGAAAATAAACCTTCTGGGACAGGTGGTTTTGCCGGTAAGATATAATAACTTAGAGTGTCACAAGTGTTTTATGTAGTGAAATCCCATAATAGTAACTTGTGTGGAAAGACCTCATGAAAAAGGTAGGGATTTACCTTGCTGGATTGGATGAATCTACCAAAATTAACAAACTAGACAGTGCTGAAGAAATGTTAGACAATTTTAGGGTAGATTCTAATAAACCTATCTCCAGTTTTGTGGCCAAAATTCATGTGAAAAGTGATGCTGTTCCTAAGTTTGTGAAAGCACGGCCAGTACCATTTTTTCACAAAGAGATGATTGAGAAAGAATTAGAAAAATTAGTGCAGAAAGGCATTATTGAGCCTATTTCGCATAGTGAATGGTCTGTACCTATGAGAATATGTGGGGATTTTAAATATGTAAATCAAAACATTCATTGTGAAAGATATCCTTTACCCAGATTGAGGAATTATTGTCTGTAGTGGGTAAAAGTAAAATATTTACAAAATTAGATTTAAAAAATGCTTATTTACAGATACCTGTAGATGAGAGGAGCCAACATCTTTTAGTAATTAATACTCACAGGGGACTTTTTAAATATAAGAGATTACCATTTGGAATTTCCTCATCTGGTATTTTCCAGAAATTTATTTCCCAATTGTTTGTTAACCTGGATGGGGTTGCATCCTATTTAGATGATATCATAATATGTGGTGCCACAGAAGTTGAGCATGATGTCAGACTCAGGCAGGTGTTGAGTATTTTACAAGAGCATAATGTAGTACTGAATAAGGATAAGTCAGTGTTGAAAGCCAGATCTATTGCATATCTGGGGTATGAGATTTCTGGGGCAGGTATTAAACCTTCTTCTCAGAAGGTGGAGGCTCTTGAATTTACCTTCACTTACGTCTGTAGGAGAAGTTCAGTCCTTTGTGGGGATGGTGACTTACTATTGTAAGTTTATTAAGAATTTTCTTTAATTTTGGCACCACTGTATGATTTGTTAAAAAGGGGCTACATTTGAGTGGTCTTCAGTGGAAGAGGAAGCTGTTCAAAGAATTAAAAACAATTGGAGTGTTCAGCTTTGTTGACTAATTTTACGGAGAACATCCATTAATAATTGAGGTTGATGCTTCTTCTGTGGGTGTTGGATGTGTGTTAATCCAGGTAGTAAATGGCCAGGAACCCTGTGTATTTTGCTAGTAAGAAACTTTCTCCGGCAGAACAGAATTATTCTCAACTTGATAAAGAAGGTCTAGCTTTGGTGTATGCTGTTAAGAAATTCAGATATTTTTGCTAGGGAGAAAGTTTGTTGCTCGCACAGATCATAAACCATTGCTAGGGTTGTTTGGTAAAGGAAAACATATTCCAGTAAATGCAAATGCCAGAATTCAGCGTTGGGCTCTGTTATTAGCTCAGTATGATTATGAATTGTCATTTAAGGTTGGTAAGGAAAATGTTATTGCAGATGCATTTAGTAGATTACCTATTGAAGATCACAACTTAGAATCAGGTATACCTTCGGAATATGTGAGATTAGTAGAGTTCCTCAATTTCAAACACTTATCATTTGACAAAATCAAAGAGGAAACTGGGATAGATGCTGTATTATCCCAAGTAGTAAATCATGTTAAATATGGATGGTGTAAAAACAGTGTATTTTTATCTGATTATAATTCAGTCAAATCAGATCTGACTGTTCATGATAATGTATTATTGTATAGAAATAGAGTGGTAGTGCCTGTAAAATTGAGATGTATGGTATTGGAGCATCTGCATATAGGTCATAATGGTATCAATGCTATGAAAGCAGAAGCTAGGCAGTGGGTCTGGTGGCCAAAGATGGACCAAGATATTGCAGAAGTGACAAAGAGTTGTCCCATTTGTTTTCAGAATTTTAAGCCAAATTCATCTCCTGTCCTATCTTGGCCCAGCACTGGGACACCATGGTCTAGAGTACATATAGATTATGTAGGTCCTGTTGAGGGCAAATATTTTTGGTAATTGTGGATTCCTTTTCAAAATTCTTAGATGTGCAAGTAACTAGCTCCATGACATCCACAGTTACTATTGAGTTACTGAGGAAATCCTTTGTAATTTTGGGTTACCAGACACAGTTGTGTCAGATAATGCTGCTTATTTTGTCTCACAAGAGCTGGAAGCCTTCTTTAGTAAGAATAGTATTGAACATGTTACTCCAGCCCCATACCATCCATCATCAAATGGTCTGGCAGAGAGAGCGGTAAGGACATTGAAGGAAGGTTTACACAAGTTTACAAAGTTCTCTCAATACCAGATTATGTAGGTTCTTATATAACCATAGGAAAACTGTTCATTCCTCCACAAATAAGACACCAGCAGAAATGATGTTTCATAGGAATTTCAAAGTCCCTGTATCGGCTGTCAAATGTCATGTTAAAGAGGACAATTCATTGCCTAACATGCCTGCTGGTGACCTTCAAGGAGTGGTGAAGCATTTTAAAGTTGATGATGCTGTGTATGCAAGGAACTTTGGGAAAGGTGACCCTTGGTTAGAAGGAAAAATTGTGGAGGTATTAGGGGTTAGGAATTATAAAGTGTTAATTAGAGGGTTTGGTAACATGATATGGAAAAGGCATATAGATCAGCTCATGCCAAGGTTTAGGAGTGGAGAGCAACCACTGATTCCAACAGTACCAGAAGCAGTAAGGAGTGGTTTAAAGGAACTGCCCACAACAGATAATAATGGTAATAAACTTAAAGAGCAGGTTAGCATACAGGAAGAACCTCCTGGGAGGTTTGATAAGGAACCAGCCGGGTGAGAGAAGAGGAGGCACCTCAGGACAGTGCAAACCCTCCAATTCTCCGGCGTTCCAGCAGAGTTGTCAAACCTCCAGATAGGTTGGATTTATAAGTTGGATAATATAATGTAATTTAGAAAAGGAGGAATGTAAGGGGTTGGGAGCAGTAGGAGGATTGAATACTATGTTGTTTGGTTCAGTCATTTATAATTGTTTTGTTATTGTCGTTGTTGTTATGGAGCGGCCTTAGAGAGTACATGGTTATAGTTACTCTTGGTTTTACTAACCTACAACCACTACAGTCGTCATCCATGTTGATATTTTCTGTAATTCGGCATTAACAGTGTTGGCCAGTATAACTGGATTTGGGTGTGAGAAGACATATGTTGTGTCATCTTCAAATAATATGGGTTTGAGTAGTTGTGATGCATTCGGTAGGTTATTTATGTAAATGAGGAATAGGAGTGGTCCCAGGACACTTCCTTGAGGGACTCGGACTGTAATTTGTTGTGTGGAAAAGTTCGCTCCATTTGTGTACATGTATTGGCTTCTGTTGCTAAGGTATGACTTTAGGTAGTTGAGTGGGTGACCCCTTATACCATAGTGTGCAAATTTTGTGAGCAGTAAATCATTGTCAACTGTATCAAAAGCTTTGCGTAGATAAATGAAGATTTCCAGTGGGACTTCTTTCTTCTCAAGTGCGGTGTATATTAACTCTAGCATGTGTATAATAGCATCGTTTGTGCTCTTGTTGGTTCTGAATCCAAATTGACAGGGGTTGAGTACATTGCGTGAGACGAGGTAGGAATAGATCTGTCTATGAATCAATTTTTCGAAGATTTTAGAAAGCAGTGGTAAATTAGAAATTGGTCTATAATTATTCAAATCTACCCACCAAACCACATGACCGCGGGTTCGAACCCCACCCGTGGTATGTGGTTTGTTTGCAATCGTGTCATTACGATTTCGTGAGTCAAGTTATTCAAATCTGTTTGATCACCTCCTTTGTGGATCGGGGTGACATTAGCTATTTTGAGAATTGATGGGAAGGTAGAGGCTTCAATGGATTTATTGAATAGTGTTGCTATAATTGGTGACAGTACCTGTGAAGCTTTTTTGTACATAAAAGGTGGTAAGCTGTTTATGTCTCCTGCCTTGTTTTTAAAGGTGTTGATTATGAGCGAGAATTCAATTGGGTTGGTAGGAGCTAGGAATATTGTATTAGGGTAAGTGTTGGTGAGGTAGTCTGTTGGACGGGTGATCGAGCTTGGGATTTTACTCACTAGATTCTTTCCTATGGTGGAGAAGAAAACCTTAAGTCTGTTTGCTGTCTCAGTAGGTGAGAGTAGGGGTTCATCTGTTTTTGATAATTTGATGGTATTGTTCTTGGATATCTTTTTATTTCCTATAATTGCAGATAGGGTTTTCCAGGTCTTTTTCATATCACCTTTTATGTTCTGGAGTCTGTTCTCATAATACAATTTTTTGGACCTTCTTATCAGGCTGGTAAGGATTGATGAGTAGCGTTTGGATTGTTCTCTGGTTATTAGACCCCTTCTGTATTGTTTTTCATATTGGTGCCTTTTGTTAATGGATTTAAGGATGGTGGGTGTTAGCCAGGGATTGTTAAGTCTCTTAGCTGTGATCTGTTTAGTTTTTTTAGGGCAATGTTTGTTATAGAGGTAGTGGGGTTTTTAAGGAAATTCTTGATGCATTCATTAGTATCAGAATATGTTTATAACTCATTATGCCAGTCAATGTTAATCATAGCTGTTATAAAGTTATTAACAGCTGACTCGTTATGTAGTCTGAAGGTAACTTTCGTAATATCTTGGGGCAATTTACCTAGGTTGGTTATGAGAAAGGTCGGGTAGTGGTCTGTGGTGTTGTCTGTGATTATGCCTGATTTTAGAGGGGATATAATGTTAGTCCAGATGTTGTCTAGTAATGAGGTACTAGTCTCGGAGATTCTTGTAGGTTTTGATATTGTTGGTAGTAATAAGCAGTTGCTCATAGTGTTTGTGAATTCTGTTACTTGTGGGTCCTGGTCATGTAGGAGATTCATGTTGAAATCTCCTGTGAGCAGCAAATGGTCTTTGTTCATGTGTGCATCAGTTATCAGGTTTCCTAGTTTTTCACTAAAGTGGTGAATGTTTGAATGTGGTAATCTGTAGATGCTTAACACTGTGAGGGGTTTTTGCAGGTCTTTTGATTTAAATTTAGCTATAATATATTCTCCATGCTCATCCCTTGTGCAAGAGTTATTGATACATTCAAGCTGATCTGTCCTACAGTTGTGAATGGCTGTGTAACCGGGGATGGCATAGACATCTGTAGTATCAGGCTTTAGCCAGGTCTCAGTGAGTGTGATGATTGACATATTGGTCTGTTGGGATTGGAGTAGTGCTGTGAGGTCATCATAATGTTGGCTCAAAGATCTAACATTGTAATTGAAGATAGTTATGTTATTGTTGGCTCTGAGTGATGTCTTCGCTTGATCTGCTGTACACACACAACCCGCACATATAAAAAGAGAGGAGCTTACGACGACGTTTCGGCCCGACTTGGACCATTTACAAAGTCACACTAACACACAGAACTGGTGGAAGGGGTATATATAGGCAGGCAGACAGGGAAGGGTACAAGAGAGTGGGGTAATAATGGAGGTAGTAGTGGAAGTGGTAGTAGTAGTAGTAGTGGAGACAGTCATATTCTAGGAAAGGAGCACTGCAATGAAGCTGGCGGCCCGCATGTGTTGGACGAGAACACAGAGGGAGGAAAAGGCGAATAAAATAAAGGACAAATGCAAGGCAAAAGAAAAGAAAGAAAAGAAAACCCATGGAGAAAAAGGAGAAGGGGGAAGAGATGAAAGGGAAAGGAATCAGGTTAAGTCACGGGTGTTCTGAAGTTTGGAGCATTTAACAATGTAATGGGAGAGGTAAGCATCAATAGAGACAAAGCCAGGGCTAAGATTCATACAGGGAAAGTTGTGTATAAGGGAGGATTCAACCAGGCGGCGACTATGAAAGTTGGACGTAGGGTAGACAGTTTTAGCAGAAGACCAATCAATAGGATGACTGTGATCTCTGACATGACAGAAAAGAGCATAATTAGTGTCGGCAAGCCTAACACTATTTTTGTGCTCCTTGAGTCTGTCAGAAAGAGATCGGCCAGTTTCTCCGAAGTACTGAAGAGGACAGGAGGAGCAAGAAATAGAGTAGACACCAGGAGAATCTGTAGAGGGAGGGGAGGTATGAACTAGATTAGTGAGAAGAGTGTTAGTCTGACGAAAGGTAAGTTTGATGTCTAAGGAACGGAGAGAGTTGCTGAGATTAGAGAGACCAGAGATGTAGGGAAGGCAGAGGACTGGAGAGTTCCCAGGAGTAGAGGGTTTAGGAGAGAAGAAAGTCCGTTTGGCACGAGAGAAAGCAGAGTCTATGAAATGGGAAGGGTAGCCAAGGCGGGAAAATGAATTATGAAGAGTGGAAATTTCTGCTTCAAGGAACTGAGGATCACAAATGCGGAGAGCACGGAGAAAGAGGGAGATAAGAACACTTTTCTTGACAGAGGAGGCATGATAAGAGAAGTAATGAATGTACATGCCACTGTGCATGGGCTTGCGGTACACGGAGAAGGCAAAACCTGTAACTGAGCGGTGGAAATGAACATCAAGGAAAGGAAGCAAAGAATTAGATTCCCGATCAGCTTTAAACTTAATGGAAGGGGCAAGATTATTAAGAGAATCAAGAAAAGGTTGGAAGAGATTTAAGTCATGAGGCCAAAGAGCAAAGATGTCATCTACATAGCGTAGCCAGAGTGAAGGACGTACATCAATAGTGGGAAGAAGGACAGTCTCGAAGTATTCCATGTAAAGATTAGCAAGCATAGGAGATAGAGGAGAGCCCATAGCCGTAAGCTCCTCTCTTTTTATATTTGCGGGTTGTGTGTGTATTGTTCCAGTCACGGTATTGTGCCTTTTTTGTTATTTATTGATCTGCTGTGTAATAATTGCAGTTGCTGTTGGAATCATGTAAGTCATTTAATAACAGGTTGATGTCAGGATCAATGCCTGTGATCATAAGATTTGGTGTGATTCTATAAGTAGACGTGAGAACAATGGATAATGCTAAACTTAATAATATGGTACTAGATTAAATTCTTACTAACTATTGGATTATTAAAATTTTGAACAATTGTTCACAGAAATATAGGATATTTGAACATTGTTGATGATTTACTAATTGGACTGGCTAATGAATGGTTGGAATAATTACTATGATTAGTATTAAATTGTTTTGGACAATTATTTGGATTCAATATTGCACTGGTTGAAACTTTAGAGTTTATAAAAGGCAATAAGAGGAAAATGAATGCAAAGAACTATTGGGCTAATAGTAAAAATGGTTTCGATCAAATTTTAAGCAAGTAAAGTGATTACTAATACTAAATAGAGGTAAAGTTTGAAAATGGCTAATGCTAAATATTTATTTAAAAATATATAAGCAAATAATTGCAATTATTTGGTAGTTGCTTCTAATACAAGAAATATAAAATAAGTCACTTATACAATGAGGTAGGTGTTTTAATACAAGAATACAAAATAAGTCACACAATTTACCACAAACACAATGATGTGGTGAATTTCAAATATATAGTTCAGTTAGACTCACAGGTAAGGACCCACCAGGGGCGAGGGGGAAGTGGGGACAGAAGAAGAACAGCCGATTAGAGGAAGAACCAAAGTAGAAGAGAAAGAGTCAGGACTAAACCCAACAGTTGCATATATATTAAATATATAGTTCAGTTCAGTTCAGTTCAGACTCTCAGGTAAGGACCCACTAGGGGCGAGGGGGAAGTGGGGACAGACGAAGAATAGCCGGTGAGAGGAAGTAAAGTAATTGAAATAATTAAGAAAGATTTGTTGATCTAAAAATGTAGACTATGAGTAGGCAATAGTAGGTTAATAAAAATAAAAGTATAAAATAAAATTGGGCAATGAAGTATAAAAAAAATAATGAATAGGGCAATAATGATAATAAGAAATTTAAATTGTAATAATAGTTAATAAATAAAAATGTAAGAATGTTAAGAGTGTATAAAATTGGCAAAAAATAAGGCAGTAATAAGGTAAATACTGCAAAAAATAAGGCAGTAGTAAGGTAAATACTGCACCATACAGTACAATAAAAATGTTTTAAAGTATGGCACTAAGTTAAATTTGACAATTTACTGCTGTCAGATTGTCAATTGAAGTGAATAACTAGGGTTTGTAGAGGTTAAACTGATAAAGAGTTTAATAACACTGATCGCAGAAAGTGGGTACAAACTGCATTATTCCAGTTCAGTGAGGCCGGACTCTGTGAGGAACTTTTTCAGCTCTTGTTCAGTAGAAATAGTATATCTCCTTCCTCTTGGCTCATTTTTAACAACAATTTTTCCATCTCTTGCAAAGCACTGGTGAATTGTCCTGCCATTTCGTAACTTTCTTAGTCTTTAGGTCGATCACCATGCCCAGCCCTTCTAGGGCAGGGTAGGTGCCAAGGCTGGAGCTTGCTACCATCTGTGGCTCGCAAGCCTGCCCTTCCCGTCAGCCTCCTTGGGGCGGGGAAGGTGGCAGACCAGAGGGGCCTAGAAACTATCTACCTACGTGCTTGTGGGCGAATATGGCTAGGCCTGGGACCAGTTGGTCCCACTGCTGAGGGGTACCCCCTCCCATGGGAGACTTAGGTCTCTGCTACTCCCACGCCAGGGAGCCGGAGCCGGGTCACCATCTGGTAAAGACACGGGCCGGGAGAATTCCCGGTGAATCAACACCTTAGTCTTTAGAGGAGATTTTGCCGCAGTTTGGTCAGGCATTCGTTTACATATACTATCTCACTTTTCATGGTAATAGCAGTATTTAGAGGATTATTTCTTTGAGAGCTACAGTTGAATTTTAGTATTACTGATTTTTTTCCAGGTTGGTATCCTATCACTTTCCCTTTTGGCTCTCTTCTTGAACTGGCTGATGCTATGACTGGCTTTGACATGTGCAGGCAGTCTGTTCCATTCCTTTATTGCTGTACAATAAAAGGTGTTTGAAGCCTGGCCACTGACTGTGGGTACTACAAAGTTGTGCTCTCTCTCTCCCTAGTACTATGATTGATTTGGTTCCCAGCCTTGCCAAAATTGGCAGCAAGATATTCTGGACACTGTTTATGAGTAATTTTATAAACTTGATTTAACTTAAGGAGGAGGAGGAGGAGTTGTTGATTCGCCGGGAAGAATTCCCTGCCCGGGTCTTTACCAGATGGTGACCCGGCTCCGGCTCCCTGTCGTGGGAGTATCAGAGACCTATATCTCCCATGGGAGGAGGTGCAAGTACCCCCTCATCGTTGGGAAAAACTGTCCCTAGACCTAGCCACATTCCCCACCAGCACAGGGCTCGTAGGGAGAAGCTAGGCCCATCTCCCCTGATGGGAAGGGCAGGCTTGCGAGCTGCAGATAGTAGCAAGCTCAAGCTTTGGCACCTACCCTGCCCTAAAAGGGCATATCCAATTGTTGTAATTCATCCTGGCCTACATGTTCTCTTGAACCCAGGTCCAGGATGAATCTTACCATTATGTTCTGGGTGATTTGCAGCGTAGTCCATATGACATAGTATAAGGACTAGACATAGGGTCCTGCGAGCCTCAGTAGGTAGACACTGTGCTTGTCTGTAGAGGAACTTCAGTCTGGCATTTGCTTTCTTTACTACACTGTTACCTATCAATTCTCCTGACATGTATGGGTCAAAGGGGATTCCCAGATATTTTACTGAGGAAACTGAAGTGATGGATTCCCTATTACACCGGACATTAAAATTATTTACCCTTCTCAGTTTATATTTCGTGCCAAAGAGTATGGCTTCTGTTTTCCCTAGATGTAACGATAGTTTGTTGTCTACTAACCATTTGCGGCAGGACTCCAGTTCCAGTGTTATTACATTAGCTATATCTTGTGGGTCTTTACCTGACACTAACAGAGCACTGTCATCCGCATACAGTAGGAGTTTGCACTTGACACTGATGGGCATGTCATTCACATAACACAGGAATAATAAGGGACTCAGAATACTACCTTGGGGAACTCCACATGCAATCGCCAGTGGTTCTGATTCCGTTTTGTTGATTTTGACAATTTGTTTCTTGTTGCTAAGATAGGTCTTAAACCAGTCTGTGGAACCTATGCCGATAGCTTGAAGTTTCTTACATAATATATTGTGGTTGACAGTATCGATGGCCTTTTGCAAGTCTAAAGTTACCATTCCTATGAGGTACCCTATAGACATTTCAGTTCTCATGTAATCCATCAGATTAATTAGGAGGTGTCGGTTGAGTAAGATCTCCTAAAGCCTGATTGGTAACTATGGAGAATGTTGTTGTCACTAAGACACTTAACTACTTGACAGTACACCGCCCTCTCTAGATTTTTGGATATTACACTGATATTGCTGACATCAGACCTACTATTTTTCTTGAAGATAGGAGTAACTCTGACCTCCTTGAACCCCTCTGGCACTGTATTAGTGGTGATGGACAAATTTATTATGTGAGCAATGGGGATTGCCAGTTCCGAGGCACCATCTTTTAGGAACTTAGACGGGATGTTATCTGGGCCGGTGCTCTTAGTTGGGTTTAACCTGCTTAGTGGTGGTCTGGTGGCTAAAGCTCTCGCTTTACACGGCGAGGGCCTGGGTTCGATTCCCAGCCAAGGCAGAAACATTGGGCGTGTTTCTTTACACCTGTTGTCTATGTTCCCCATCAGGAGGAGGAGGAGGTGTTGATTCACCGGGAGAATTCCCGGCCCGGGTCTTTACCAGATGGCGACCCGGCCTCGGCTCCCTGGCGTGGGAGTAGCAGAGACCTAAGTCTCTCATGGGAGGGGGTACCCCTCAGCGGTGGGACCAACTGGTCCCAGGCCTAGCCATATTCGCCCACAAGCACGAGGCAGGTAGTTGCTAGGCCTCTGTGGTCTGCCACCTTCCCTAATGGGAAGGGCAGGCTTACGAGCTGCAGATGGTAGCAAACTCCAGCCTTGGCACCTACCCTGCCCTAGAAGGGCTGGGCATGGTGATCCGTTCCCCATCAGTAAAATGGGTACCTGGGTGTTAGTCGACTGGTGTGAGTCGCATCCTAGGACACTGACCTAATCTGCCCGAAATGCTCAGCATAACAAGGGACTTTCTATATAGTAGTATGTCACTGATGTCAGCTAGGCCTGTATACCATGTACATGTACTTGTAGTAAATAAAGATAAAGTCATGAGATAAACTTACTAGTTGACAACTGTTTGGAGTTACTCTTTTATTGGTATAGTATGTTTTAAATTTATTAGAGTCTGTGTTAAAGGTATTTGATGCAGCTTGTAGCTTACTTACTAGTGTTGATGCGACAGTTGTGTAGTATGAATTAAAACAATTTGCCACTTTAGTTGTTTCGTGGCATACCTCGTTATCGACATTCAGTACTATGATAGATCTATCTACGGGTTTATGGCTATACCCCAACTGTTTGAGTTGTTGCCAAAGCTTTCTAGGGTTATTCTTGTACTCTTCCATTTTTGAGCAATAGTGCCTTGCCTTTGCGCTTTTTATAAGCCTCTGCACTCTGTTCCTCACCCTTTGTAATTCAATTAGCACTGCAATATCCTGTCTGTTTGCCTTAAATCTTTTTATCAACTGGTCTCTGAATTTCATATCTAATATCTCAGTAGTCATCCAGGGTTCAGTTCTTCGTTTAATCCTAACCTCTTTAACTGGTGCAATATTATCAAGGATGGCAGTGAAAATTGTTTTGGATTTTTCCCAGGCATCATTTACGTCAGTGCAACTTGTTATTCAGTCGCTCCCCAACCTTAGAGGTGAATGGGTGAGCTATGGTACCCCTGGTGGTGAAACTGAGAAACTTCGTTTTGACCAACATGGCGGACGGGTACCGGCAATGGGTGAATACTGTCTGTATCGACTTACTTCGGGGAGCTGTTTACCCAGACAATGCTGAGGTTCTCCTGCCTTTGATTGTACAGGACACATATGGTTACCAAGTGCAGCTTTATATGTGATATCCCTGAATGGAGCCACCAGAATCTTCGCTAAGTTCGCCTCCACCAGCACATACGAGGAAACTGTGGATAAGTTCCAGGGGAAGAGCACTGTCATCAACACAGGGCTGGAGGTACGTCTGTATGATGTATCAGCACTATATTCGTGGATTCGAATAAGGAACATCCCATTCATGTTGCCACCGTGGGACGGTGGGCGCAGGGAATCTATGCAGGTATGCCGAAAGGATCGTAATCCCTCAAAATGACCCTGAGGTGGCAGATCCCGTCATTCGTCCAAATGGAGGCTTTTCGTACACAGGTATATGTAACATATGCCAGCCAGATAAGGACGTGTCATATCTGTGGTGCCCCGGCTCATATGGCGGCGGCGTGTGAACGACGTAAGGAGCGACAGCAGAGCATGGACAGTGGAGTGTTTCGTGACGAGACGGCTGGGCGTGAGGAACCCGTTACTCATGCCTTATCTGCTGCGACGGTTGCCTTGGAAGATGCATCCGTTGAGGGCAGTTGGAGTGCAGCTGTTGATGCGGTTGTGGAGGAGGCAGTTTTGACCTTAACCCCAGCAACGCATGTTTTGTGATGCAGGATCCAGGTCGGGATGCCCCGGGTGATGAGCAGGTGGTGGTGGAGTCCGTGTTATCGGTTCCCAGTTTGGAGGAGATTCAGAGGATTCTCGAGGACCCGCTGTCACCTGGTTTATGAAGTCCAATGGTGGACACACCTGTGGGTTTGGAGAGGCCAGAATGTGTGCACAGTAGTGGTGTGGACATTGCTGACCGAGGGTCTGTGGTCAACGTGGGGGTGGAAGTGCATAGAGTGGATAGTGAAGGGGAAATGGAAGTGGCGGGTGTATCCCGCAAACGGCCTAGAGGTACTGTTGAGGATGATGTGCTAACCCCAGGCCAAAGGTCATGTAAAATGGTCTATGCTGATGTGGCAAAGGGTAGGAAGGTTGCACAGCAGGGGAAGAATAATGGGGGCGGGAAGATTTGTAGAGGAGCCAGTGGAACATCAAAGACAGGTGCGACAGGATCCATAAGACGTAGTGGTAAACCCCTATTGCTGTTTTCAGGTGTTTCAACATGAATGTTAATGGCCTCTACACGGATGTAAAGATGAGATGGGTAGAGATGACACTCAGACGCATGAATGTGGACGTGTGTTTCTTTCAGGAGCACAATTTCAGGTGTGCAAGGGACTTACGATTGACAGGTTATACATGTTATATGGGGAGGCCAGTCCCTTCAGGTTGAAGGCATGGGAGGAGGGGGAGGGGGACGAATTGTTAGGGTAGAGGGAGAATGGGGTGACATACAGATGTGTTTTGTCGGGGTTTATATGCCGGCGACTAACAATCATCGGGTGAAGGAAGATTTTGTTCACGATTTTTTAGTTTATGCTTTGCAGGGTCTCCCTTTAGTGACCATCATTGCAGGGGATTGGAATTGTGTAATTAGAGGAAAGGATGTGGAGCCTATGGGGGCGGGTTGCTTGTTAGGGGTTTTGAGGGAGGTGTTGCAGGCGGTCGGGGTGGTGGACGTAGTTAGGGGAGGTGGGTGGCAGGTGGACCACACGTATATTAAACAGGGTTACGCAGCGCGGCTAGATTGGGTTTATGTGTCGGATGCAGTTCAGGTAGGTGCTGTATCTTGTGAGGATTTGGGTTACTCAGATCATAGAGGTGTTTTGGTTGAGATGGGGTGGCAAGGAGCGGTGAAGATTTATCCTAGCTATTGGAAGTTGAATGTGTTTGTTGCAAGGATCAGATCATTGGGAGATTTTTGCAGAATGGTGGGGAAGGTTATGGGATGGGGGTCGGAGGATTGGTGACGTGGTGGATTGGTGGCACATAAGGGCGAAAGTGGCTATCAGGGAATTCTACAAAAGGGTGGGAGGGAAGGAGGCATGTTTTAGGTTGGGGTTGCAGAGGTATTTGGAGGGGCAACTGAAGGAGTGCTATGGGGGAGCAGGAAGATATCCATATGCGGAAATAGAAAATCTTCAGATGCAATTGAGGGACATACAAAATGAGGGTTTTCACACTCTGAGGATGCGAGGGGGTTTAGAGGAGGTACTTTGAGGGGATAAGCCCTCGGCGCTGGTTTTACGTAAGTTTCAAGTCCGGAGGAAGTGGATGACGGTTATGTTATTAGCGGTTGAGGAGGATTTAGGTGGGTATAGCCGAGGGCAGGTAATTCACACAACAGAAGCCATGAGTTGTTACACTGACAAATGGTTTGAGCGCAAATTGGGATGGAAGGAGGGTGATGGGCATGCGAGTGAGTGGGTTTTGGAGGGAATCGGTTCGAGACTAGGTATGGAGGAAAGGAAGCTTTTGGAGGGATGTATTACTGAAGAGGAAGTGTGGCAGGCAGTAAAGAGCCAAAAATTGGGAAAGTGCCTGGTATTTCGGAGAATTTTTATGTAACCCATTTGGAGGTTTTAAGACAGGTGTTGGTCAGGGTATTTAATGAAATGAAGTTGCGGGGCAGGATGGGCGGGGAGCTAGATACGGGGATTTTGGTTTTAGTGCCTAAGGGAAGTGGTGGTGGGACTCTTCAGGCGTATAGGCCAATTACATTGTTATGTGCTGATTATAAAATTTTTGCGCATGTTTTAGCAAACCTCATGAAGAAGGTTTTGGGGACGTTATTGGAATGTGGGCAATATGGGGTCCTAGGACGCAGCATGAGGGAGGGACATCGCAGAATTAAACATTTCATTGAGGGTAGGGGGGTGTCGTGGGGCTGGATTGGGAAACAGCCTATGACAGTGTAGACAGGGGTATGTTAATGGGAATTTTGTTGCGACAGGGGTTGGGAGAGGAGGTGGTGCGATGGTTACGAACGTTGTAAGCAGGAGCTGGAGTGAGAGTTCAGGTGAACGGGAGGGTGGGGTCCTTGCTGAGCATGGAACGGGGGTTGCGACAGGGGTGTCCCTTGTCACAGATTCTGTTTGTGTGTTTGCAGGACCCCTTTAATAGGCTGGTGTCAGAGGGTGTCAGGGAGGAAGGTTGTGAGCTAGGAGTTGGAACAGGGATTATTAATTATGTTGATGATAACACCATTTTAATGGGTAGCGAAGAGGGATTGGGGAATGTCAATAGACTTATAGAGGATTTTGGGCGGGCTACAGGTATGCTGGCAAATAGGGCAAAATCTAAGTTGCTAGAAGTAGGAATATGGGTGGGGGGAGTTGGGGCAGAGGTTCGGGTGGGCAACAGTAGAAAGCTTGAAAATATGCCAGGTGACTTTTGGTAATGTGGCAAGTGTGGCGCGGAAGATTAATTCCTCAGCGGTAGTCGATGCGGCTTTAGGCAGGCTGGAGGGTTGGAGGCCAGGTGAGGTAACCCTCTTGCAAAGGACGATTGTTATTAATTCTTTGGTGTATAGTAAGCTTTGATACGTCGCCGCCGTATATCCCTTTCTAGACAAAGATATCCGGCGCTTGCAGGACAGAGTTTTGCGGTTTATTTGGAGTTTTGGGAGGCATTGGTTACGAAAGGAGGTGGTAATGACAAAAGTAGGGAAGGGGGGTGTAGGTCTGATACCTTTGCATAGGAGATTGATGGGGTTATATGTTAGGCAGGAATTTATAGCAAGGGGTGGGTATCAGGGGGCAAGGGTAGATAGGGTCATGAAAGAGGTTAGGAGGTGGTGGCAGGTCTCTATGTATAAACAATGTGGTTTTGATATGAAAATTTTGACTATGATATATGAGCATCGCCTAGCAAACCTAAGAACAGCATTCCGATATCTTAATAAAGAATCGTTCAGGACCCTGTACACTGTGTACGTTAGGCCCATACTGGAGTATGCAGCACCAGTTTGGAACCCACACCTAGCCAAGCACGTAAAGAAGCTAGAGAAAGTGCAAAGGTTTGCAACAAGACTAGTCCCGGAGCTAAGGGGTATGTCCTACGAGGAGAGGTTAAGGGAAATCGACTTGACGACACTGGAGGACATGAGAGATAGGGGGGACATGATAACGACATATAAGATACTGAGAGGAATTGACAAGGTGGACAAAGACAGAATGTTCCAGAGATGGGACACAGCAACAAGGGGACACAGTTGGAAGTTGAAGACTCAGATGAATCACAGAGATGTTAGGAAGTATTTCTTCAGTCACAGAGTGGTCGGGAAGTGGAATAGTTTGGGAAGCGATGTAGTAGAGGCAGGTTCCATACATAGCTTTAAGAAGAGGTATGATAAAGCTCATGGCGTAGGGAGAGTGACCCAGTAGCGGCCAGTGAAGAGGCGGGGCCAGTATCTGTGAATCGACCCCTGCAACCACAACTAGGTGAGTACATAATTTGCATTTAGTTTGATCATCATGTGTGTGTCTCCCAAACTGCCAGAAGTACCTGTAGCCAAGCCTAAGCCTGGCCACTACAACATCAGTCAGTCTGTTCACATTGCAAGTTGCTCCACAAACATGCACATCTATGCTCACGTTATCATGAGCACAGATAGGCACGTTCATGGAGATTAGATTTGGATTTATATCTAAAGTTCACTTATCTGTTACAAGCAAATTTAGGAAATTTGCTTAGTATAACTGGTATCCTATTTTCATTAATAAGATATCTTGACATGTCACATAGGTTATTATACTGTCTATCTCCATATTCCTCAATAAGTGGACAATTAAGCACATTGTGTTCAAGACAGTGACCATATGCCTGATCACATAATTTGCATTTAGTTTGATCATCATCTGTGTGTCTCCCAAACTGCCAGAAGTACTTGTAGCCAAGCCTAAGCCTGGCCACTACAACATCAGTCAGTCTGTTCACATTGCAAGTTGCTCCATAAACATACTTATCTATGTTCATGTTATCATAGTGGGTTATAGATCTACTCAGGCTTCTAACTGCATTCCTATAGCAATCATTTTCATTATTTATTTTTCTCCTAATATTATTCCTAATGCTAGACACAAATATACCAAAGTTATATTCTACATTCTCCTTCTGGGTACTCTTCTTGGCTAACATATCAGCTTTATCATGAAGGAGTAATCCAATGTATGGTGGAACTTATAGCAATTGTACATTAATTACTTTGTCCTGGATTTTTTAGTATCTATACCTGGCTTCTCCAATGAGCATGCTGTTTGAGTCATTATATGAGTCAAGATCCTTCAGTAATGACATTGAATTAGTAATGATGATAGAGTCAAGCTCAGTGTCATAAGTTTGCTTTAGTGCCATTAGGATTGCAAACAACTCAGTTTGCAGTGTAGACGCCCAGTTATTAATTCTTATGCCTAGTTCAACAGATTTATTATTGTTCTTAACTAGGGAGGTGGCAACCAGAGCAGATGCAGCCCTGCCAGAAGACTCCTGTTTAGATGCATCAGTGTATATAACTTGTGATAACTTATTACTACCAGCTAGGCGAGAAATTTCTTCTTGAGAAGTTGCTTTAACAAGTGATTTAAGGAAGGGATTACTAGCAATGAGCTTCTTGGGAGGGGCTTGCAGGTATGTGATATTAAATGAACACATCTTCCATGGAGGGGTGAAATGCTCTTGTTGCCTACAGTGATACAATTCATGCAGGTTGTAAAACTTAATGTAATTGCATGTTTTCACAATCCATTTAGATCTATGAGTATTTACTTTTAGACATTTAGTAAGATTCATTGTGACAGTGTCTGGTTCATTTCTTAACATTCTAATACCAAGTACAGTATTAATCTACACAATCCTATCACTGATACTAGTAATACCAAGCTCCTTCCTCATATTAAGAACCTTTGTAGATTTGGGACAGCTAAGAATAATTCTGAGAGCTTCATTTTGCATTAACTCCAAGGGTCGGAGAGAACATTCTCTGCCTAATGTCAACATGGGAGCAGCATAATCAATTAAGGACCTAATATAGGCTATGTACATCATTCTCACAATTCTCACATTGGCACCATAGTTGGGGTTGTAGCCAGCAACAGCTTTAAGAGCATAATCTATCTTTGCATTTTTTATTTAGTTGTGGTATAGTGGATTTGTTAAAGGGCACATCTACACCAAGATATCTGTAAGTTTTAACATAGCTAATGTTTTCACCCTGCAAATAGATGGGTGGGGGATGTCGTTTGCTTGTTAATATTTATGTTTTAGAGGAAGATATTACGAGGCCTAGTCGATTACAAATTGCTTGAACTTCATTAAGAACGGTACTCATCTTTTTATGCCCTGTTGTATGGATCATGATGTCATCTGCATAGCTTATAGCTATATGTTTAGGTGAGGTAGGTAGAGCATTTAGGAGAGCATTAATCATAATATTAAATAGCATGAGACTGAGAACTCCTCCCTGCGGTGTACCTAGGGACATTTCTTTAGACTCGCTTCTAAAGCCTTGGTAGAGGACTGAAGATACTCTGTTTGACAGGTATCCTATTATCCAGCAGAGTAGGCTACCACCAATAGTCATTTTGGCTAGTTCATGTAGTATAACAGTTCTGTTCGCGATATCAAATGCAGATTTTAGATCAAGAAATGAAGTAAAACTAGTAGAGGTGTGTGAGGTGAGAAAGGTGGAAATACAGTTCTGAACACTCTTATCTTTCATGAACCCATAGAGGGAGGGTGAGAGTTGGTGTCTGATTCTATAGTACAGTCTGTTAAGTATAATTCTTTCAAAAATTTTACAAAGACAACTGTTGCATGCAAAGAGTATGTAACCTTTATTCGGAGCATGTTAACACACCCACATAGGCTCCCCTCCAACCAGCGAACCATCGTTAAGGGTTTGGTGATGAGGGCCCCATCATCAAATCAACGACTCGGTTCAGCCAATTAAATGCGAGTTTAACAATGACAAAAGGTGACGTGGTTACCACTCGCAGTTTGTCATTGGAATTCCTGCATAGAGCTGGTTGTGGAAAGTTGTCTGTCTTTTGGCTGCTGCTTAGCCTAGACAACTGTGGCGTGCACTAAACACTACTCCTTTGTATATAGTGTACATAGGTGTAAATATCACTTTGTTATACTTGGTGAAGGAAAAGACAAAAGTCTTATATAATCACAATTACTTGGTGAAGGAAAAGATAAAAGTTTGGAATTAATCTAGCTGATTTTTGAAGAAATACAATTTCAATACATCTTCTACTGTGTTTCTTTGCTCCAAGCTTCCTTTACACTCAGGTTAACAGGCCATTGAACCTGAGGTTGTAATATGGGTAGCCTGTCCTGGAGCTGAATTTGGAGACTTAGAGCAGGAGTTGAGCCTAGAGTTGAAGTTCGCGCAGGAGCTAGTCTTGTATCTAGATAGCTTGCTATCTGGCATTGCTTATGCTTTGCCAACGCTTCACGAATTTTGTGTCTCATCTTTGCATTCGCTTCGCTATGGTCAGCCTGCTATTGTGAGTATTCTGCAATTTGGTTTGTTATTGTGTATCAACCTTGCTATTGTGTGTGTGCATATTGGCTTTGCTATTGCGTGTCAGCTCTGCTATCGTATGAGTATACTGCAATTCGTACCGTGCATAGAGCTACAGCGTGTTAAGTTGGGGTTAATGCCACCTATTCGAGTCAGACGGTTAGTGTCTGAGTTAACTCTGCTAAAGTTGCCCAAACTATCTCTACAGCGTTGTTGGCGTATCGCTCGTTCTATTGGTGTTGAATACCAGCGTACCCTTACTGCTGCTCAGCTGCGTGATATTATAAGGAGTAAAATACAAACTGAAACTATGGCATATCAGTCTAGTGTTTCTCCCTCTACAGGAGCTGTTAATCGTAGGTCACCATTGAGGTTTCTACAAAATGGGAGAGACAAAACTCCTGAGCAAAACCAGCAAGTCACAGGTGTGGGGTTATCGACAGGTGAGTCTGGTTCACTGGCGCTTGAACTAGCTAGACTCACTCTTGAACAAACTAAAGAACAGCGTGCATTTGCTAAGGAGGAGTTTGATAGAGAGAAGGAGAGGAGACAATTCCATCAGACTGTAGATGACTTCAATTTACAAAGGGCAGTACAGTTTGTTCCTCGTTTTGTTGAAGCAGAGCCTGAACAGTTTTTCGAAGCATTTGAAAACCAGGCTCGAGCTTTAGGGTGGCCTGAGGTTCATTGGGCGTCACTGGTGCATACTGCGTTGTTTGGTAAGGCACAAGAATTTACTTCTAGCCTGGGAAATGCTGATTTTGGAAACTATCGCATTGTGAAAACCACTGTTCTTGGGGCTTATCAATGTATTCCTGCCAAGTATAGGAAAGAATTCAAACTCGGCAGAAGGCAGTTGGGTCAGTCTGCTGTTGATTTTGTCAGACAACAGACCAGGGCTTTTACAAAGTGGTACAAGGCAAGTGGTGTCTCTGATTTTGAAAATTTGAAGCAGCTCATCTTGGTGGACAACCTGCTGGAGTCTGTTAGTCCAGAGGTTCGAGTCTTTCTGCAAGATCATTCCTTGCCTACGGCATTGGAAGCAGCCAGGTTGGCTGATACTTTTGAAACTAACCGCTCCTTGTCCGAGCGGTCTTATCTCTTTCCTCAACAGCCTGGTATGAGCAGAGATCGTCAAAGAAAAGTTCCTGAGTGGAGAAATAAAGGTCAAGATGAAGGTGAATCTCGTCAGCAGTCAACTAAAACACCTGGTGAGCAGCGTAACTTCACTTCTAGTCAACCCGGTGAGCAACATCAAATTACCCAACGAGATGTGAAGCGGCAGTATCCAGAGTGGCGTAAGCCACAAAATCAACGAGGTGCCAAAGTAAAAGCTGAGATGGTATGTTATAACTGTGGCAAGCCTGGCCACATCAGACCCAATTGTCCAAGTAAACCCCAACCATTTGGGAAAATCTCTAATATCCCTAATAATATGTCCCAGGAAGAAGTAGAGAAGGGGATGGCCCCTTACTATAGCTCTTGTTACATATCCCTTCAGGAACATTCAGAGAAAAAGGAAGTTAAAACCTTTAGGGATACTGGAGCATATTGCTCACTTATAAGAGAGGGAGTACTACCCCTTTCTGATCAAACCTCTTTGCAATCCTCAGTTCTGTTAGAAGCTTTTGGAGGAGCAGTATTTTCTGTCCCTTTACATCAAATCTATGTGCAGAGTAAATACTACACTGGGTATTTGACTGTTGGTGTCTCGGAGGGATTTCCTATGAAGGATGCAATGCTATTACTGGGTAATAACATTGAGTCTACTAAATGCATAGAACCCATAATGGTTAATTCTTCCCGATGTTGGCCATAACTCGGGCACAATCCAAAGTGATGTCTGATAAGAATGTTAACTCGTCCTTGGACGACTCTGATCTCGGACTAAACAATTTGTTTTGCGAGGAAAACTTGCCAGAGCCTCGTAAATTTAGTGAACAGCCCCAGATCAAGCCTTCCTATTCCAGGGTTGCAGGATTGCCAGATGTCTCTGTTTCCATGCCTGAGGACTGTCCTTTCGGGAGGAACAACGGAAAGACTCCTCACTAAACTCTGCTTTTGAGGCAGCTATGGGTAAATCCACTTCGGGTCACCCGGTCAAATATCTCTTAAAAATAATTACTTAGTATGCACTGAAACTGGTAAGGAGGTGGAGGAAAACAACAAACAGATAAATTAGTGGTTCCCAGAAAGTTTAGGTCTCAGATACTAAATATAGCCCATAATTCTTCTTTAGGAGGCCATTTGGGAATTACCAAAACTCAATACCGAATAACAAAAGAATTCTTTTGGCCAAAGTTAAGGCAAGATGTAAAGAATCATATTCGTTGTTGTCCAGAATGTCAGCAGGTAGGGAAACCTGGACACCCCATTAAACCTGCACCTCTCCATCCCATTCCTGTTAATGGAGACCCTTTCAGAATTGATAATAGATTGTGTAGGTCCACTACCTAAAGCTAAGTCTGGAAATCAGTACTTATTCACAATCATGGATAGAGTAACTAGATACCCAGAAGCAGTTCCCATGCGCAGTATTAACACTAAAGCAATCCTTAAAGCTTTAACTAAGTTTATCTCTTGCTTTGGAATTCCTAAAACTATTCAAAGTGATCAAGGTACTAACTTCACTGCCAAAGCATTTAGGGAAGCATCAACTAGGCTAGGAATAGTTCATAACCTATCCACTGCCTATCATCCTCAGTCCCAAGGCGCCTTGGAAAGATTCCATCAGACGTTAAAAACAATGATGAGAACATTCTGCTTGCATTTTCCTACAGACTGGGATGAATCACTTCCTCTGTTGCTATTCGCAATGAGAGAAACTGTGCAAGAGTCTACAGGGTACAGTCCTTTTGAGCTGATATTTGGGCACAATGTACGAGGTCCTCTACGTGTGCTCAAAGAAGGATGGATGGGAGAAGACGCCTCCACAACCAGCTACAACCCTTCTTCAAGGTTGCAGGTAGCACGTCAGTTGGCTAAGGCTAACTTGAAGGCAGCTCAGAATATGATGAAACAGAGGTATGACAGAAACTCAAAATTTCGCTCCTTCCATCCAGGAGATAAGGTGTTGGTACAGGAGCCTATACCTGGCCACACCTTGAAAGCTAGATTTACGGGACCAATGCAAATTGTAAGTAAATTATCTGATGTAAATTATGTGGTATCTCCCCTTGACAAGACCTCAAAAAGCAAAACTTACCACATTAATCAAATTAAAGCTTTTAATACACCAGATAAAGTTCCAGTAATGACTCTGTCCTCTGCCTCTGATGACCCTGACTCTTTGCACTCTGAGATTAATGTAAAGCTTCCAAATTCGGTCCTCCTCAAGGACCTTAAACCTTTAATGTTGGGTTTAACCAAGTCTCAAGTAACTAATTTAACTGCGCTCCTACAGTCTTATCCTGACATTTTTTCGGATGTGCCGAAAAAATGTACATTAGGATATCATGATGTAGATGTTGGAAACTCTAAACCTATTAAACTCTCCCTTACAGAGCTAATCCTGAAAACAGAAGCTACTTCAACAGGAGGTAGAATTTCTGTTAGAGCATGGGTTAGTGGAGGAGTCATCTAGTCCGTGGGCTTCACCGTGCATCCTTGTTAACAAAGCTGATGGAGGGTTCCGAATGTGCACAGATTACCGTAAGGTGAATGAGGTCACAATTGCAGATGCCTATCCTCTGCCACGTTTGGATGATGTAATCGACTTTGTGGGTAAGGCTACTTTTGTATCCAAATTGGACCTCCTTAAAGGTTACTATCAAGTACCTTTAACAGATAAGGCGAAGGAAATCTCTGCCTTCGTAATTCCAGGAGGTCATTATCAGTATACAGTGACCCCTTCGGAATGAAAAACTCTCCTGCATCATTCCAGAGACTTATCCATCAGGCTATTAAAGGACTTGAAGGCACGGCAGCTTACCTAGATGACATAGTTGTTGTGTCGGACACTTGGGACCAACATGTGTTTAGGCTTAAGGCTCTCTTTGAGACCTTCCAGAGTTTTCATTTAACTGTTAATTTATCAAAGTCATCCTTTGGCCAATCTACTATTAATTTTCTGGGCCATGAAGTAGGTAGTGGCAAAGTGGCCCTAAATTTGCAAAAATTCTGGCCATTAAAAATTATCCAGTTCCCCTGACAGGAAATCCCTTCAACGTTTTCTAGGGATGGTAGGGTTTTATAGAAGATTCTGTAAAAATTTTGCAGATATTGTTGCACCTCTAACCTCACTTACCAGTCACAAAGTTCCCTTTATTTGGACCCCAGAATGTCAAGATGCATTTACGAAAGCAAAGAGATTACTTTGTACTGCACCCATTCTGTTGTCTCCAGACTTTTCAAAACCATTTTCCTTACAGATTGATGCTTGTGAGTCTGGGGTGGGGCAGTGCTTCTGCAATCTGGGGATGATGGGTTGCAGCCTGTGGCATTTTTCTCTGCCAAATACCAGCCACACCAGAGGGCCTACTCTACTATAGAGAAGGAGGGCCTGGCTCTACTTCTGGCATTAGAGCATTTTGATGTCTACGTGGGCCAGTCCTCTCAGGTGGTCTCCATCTACAGCGACCACAACCCTCTGGTGTATCTACAGAACATGAAAAACAAAAATACCAGACTCATGCGTTGGAGTATTAGGTTGCAACCCTACAATATAAAAATTATACACATTGCTGGAAAATTTAACACAATAGCTGATGTGTTGTCCAGAAGTCATTGTATTTAGTTAGGATGTGTTAGGGACTTTGGGTAGAACCAGCCCTTTTTTTCCCCTAGTGGTGGGTTTTTTTTTAGTGGGGGGGTGCCCTGCTACCGACCGCAGGCACCTTGGACCTATGTTAGCCCTACCGTCGGCTGTCTCACTCTTAAGTTTAAAGCTGGACTTATGTCTCGAGAAAAGTTTAGCTTTAACTAATGAGCGGGATGGTGAGGGGAAAGGCGGTCCCATTATTATAATGTGCCATGGTGGCACTCTACCCATTTGAGGTGGAAGCCTAGTCCTGAGCCCTCTTGGGGTGGGGTGTTGCATGCAAAGAGTATGTAACCTTTATTCGGAGCATGTTAACACACCCACATAGGCTCCCCTCCAACCAGCGAACCATCGTTAAGGGTTTGGTGATGAGGGCCCCATCATCAAATCAACGACTCGGTTCAGCCAATTAAATGCGAGTTTAACAATGACAAAAGGTGACGTGGTTACCACTCGCAGTTTGTCATTGGAATTCCTGCATAGAGCTGGTTGTGGAAAGTTGTCTGTCTTTTGGCTGCTGCTTAGCCTAGACAACTGTGGCGTGCACTAAACACTACTCCTTTGTATATAGTGTACATAGGTGTAAATATCACTTTGTTATACTTGGTGAAGGAAAAGACAAAAGTCTTATATAATCACAATTACTTGGTGAAGGAAAAGATAAAAGTTTGGAATTAATCTAGCTGATTTTTGAAGAAATACAATTTCAATACATCTTCTACTGTGTTTCTTTGCTCCAAGCTTCCTTTACACTCAGGTTAACAGGCCATTGAACCTGAGGTTGTAATAACAACTAGTTAAGAAGATCGGTCTTAATGTATCAGGCTGTTGGGGCTTAGGAATAGGCACAATGAGACAATTGGTCCAGGAAGTAGGAAGAACTCCCTCAATGTAACTGGTATTATACAGTGCCAACAAAGGATTATTAGGCACGAACCTAAGTTTTCTCTAAGTTTTCTCTAATATGAGATGGCAGGTTTTCATGCCTGGAGATTTTGGACCACTCATTTATAAGGTCATTTGCTTTTTCAAGTGGAAAGGGATGAGCAACATTGCCAGTCTTTTTCCTGATTATTTTATTTATACCTTTCCATGCCAGACTTAAAGGGGTAGACCTATTTAATCCACTAACGAATTGTTCCCAATCCTGTTGCCTAAGTTCTTGCTTTCTATTTCTTGCATTTGTTAGTGCAGCTTGGAACGTTCTGAGGTCTGGGGTTCTACACTCACGGTATGCTTTACCAATCCTCCTAGCTGCATGTGTTAGATTGCGTAGCTGTGGGTCATTATAAAATTTACATTGGTTTTTATTGTCATTTCTAGTGGAACGTTTATGTTTTCTTTTCCTGCCCACTTTATCTGTGAGTACAGTCTCAATAGTGGTAACTAGATCATCATGGAATTTTTGTGTGCCAGTGGGCTCGTAATCCTTATACCATTGATCCAAGTGGTTAATAAAATTATCTCTGTGTTCTGGGTTGAGAATAAGTTTCCTCCTTCTGTATTTAGCTCCTTGGTTGCTCGAGATATGATCAAGATTGACAGTTGTGAGTCTTGGGAAGTGATCAGATAGAAGATCATCAACTATGACAGTCATGCATCGTATATGATGTATTAAATCCAAGGCACAGATCTAGTATGCCTCCATATATGTGAGTGGGCTCAGTAGTGCCTACAATACGAACATTATCATGCTCATTTAGAAATTTCACTAGTTTAGTTACATTGGTGTTTGTTATAGACCCACCAATATTCTTATGTCTGGCATTAAAATCTCCAAGTATGAGGGTAGGTTCACTATTGATGCGATCTGGTAAAGCATCAGGTCGAAGCTGGTTAGCTGGGGCATAAAGATTAAAAATGTTTATGGAAAAATCGCCTGCGTATACTCTGACACCATGATACTGCATGTTTACTCGACTCTGCAAGGTAAGGAGTGAATGTGGCAAGTTCTTTCTGATATACATCACACAACAGTTGGTTGACCTTAAGTTATAAGCTGCATATCCAGACAACTTTGGTGGAGGTACTCCTTCTTTCAGTCTACATTCCTGCAAACAGATGACATCAATATTCTTGGCTGCACTAATATGATGTAAGTCAGGCAACCGCTTCCTAATGGAAGCAATGTTCCATGAAAAAAAATTGTAATCTATCAATTGTAGTGAGTTATTACAATCTCTTGGTCATAAGATGGTAAGACTATTATGCTTTGCCTACAGTGTGCAGACACTTAAGAGCAAATAGCATAGTTTGTATGTGTTTATCTTCAGGACCTTTGTCTTTAAGCATTTTTCGGCATTTTGGCAGCCAGTTCCAAGGCAAGTTTTGAAGCCAAGAATGAAGGGCTTCTTTCTTACAAATGGCTTGAAATTGAACCGAGATTGTTGATGCACTTTTGACATCATCAACGCACTCAGGAGCATCATTTTGACTACATATATTTATTAAACTTGTCAGCATCTGTTCAAGATGCTCAATTTTTCCTGCAAGT
>WNWK01023049.1:0-31606 GCA_009830355.1 Cherax destructor
TGGGGGGGCCCGGGTTTGTTTGGGTGTCGGAGGGAAAAAATTTTAGGTAGTGGTGGTTTTGATATGGACCCCCCTTTTGTATGGGCCAGAGGCCTTCTGCAGGTTCCTCCACATATGTTTTTTGTTCTGTTAGGAGAAAAAACGGGGGGGGGCCCCCAACGGGGGGGGCCCTTTTACTAATGAGGGATAAGCTGTAATATAACCTCTGGACTTCTGTTTTTACACTTTTGGATATAAACCCCGAAAACTATTTGCATTATTACGTATTTTTAACATTGCTGTAAAAAAACACATAAGCAGTATAATGTGATCCTTTAACAACGTTTTCGCCAACTCAGTTAGCTGTTTTTGGGTTTGGTTGCTGTTTCCCCATACCCCCGTCCCCCAAAAATGAAATTAAGTTCTTTAAATTTCTTTTAAGTGCTTGGGACAAGTCGTTACCATAAATTTTTCCCCCCCAAAAATTAAATCAATTGTGGGAAAAAATTTTTAGATCGAAAAAGCTAACATAAAAAATCTGATAGGCATAATTTAAAAACATAAGAAAGGAGGAACACTGCAGCAGGCCTGTTCCCCCTTTAGTCAGGTCCTTCACAACGTCCCACTAAAAAAAATTTTTTCCCCCAACCCCCAATTTTCAATGCTACCCAAGAAAAAATTTTTTGATTTTTTCCACCCACTCATGCCGAGCCCCACTAAATCCAACCTAAATTTGAAACTACCCAAGGTCCTAGCTTCAATAACCCTGGGGGCAGACTGTTCCACTCATCAACTCCCCTTTTTTCCCCAAAACCAATACTTTCCTACCCCCTTTTCCCCTAAATCTTAATTTAAAAAACCCAAAATCCTTTTTTGGGGGGTTCTCTCTTGGAGATATATCTTCAAGCCCTTTTTTACCCCCCCTTTTTTGTTATCACCCTTTTTCCATTTGTATACCTCGATCATGTCCCCCCTCATTCACGTTTTAAAAAGGGGAAATGTAATTTGGGGTCTTAAATTTTTTCTTCTGGAAGATTTCTAATGCTATGTATTTTTTAGTCATTCTACGCTGAATGTTTTCTAAAATTTATGTCCATTCTGTAATATGGAGAAAAACTGAGCTGCGTAATCTAGGTGGGGCCCCAAATAAGTGTATAAAGCTGTAATATAACCCTGGACTTCGTTGCTAACATTTTTTGGGGATATAAATCCCAGTAATCTATTTGCCTTATTACGATTTTTAGGCATTGCTTTTTGGGGTTTGGGTTGTTTTGCTTACCACCCCCCCCAAACCCCCTTTTTCTCGCAATTTGGTAGGTAAGTTCTACGTTATTTAACTTATAAGTGCTTGGGTTAAATTTTTCCCGAGCTTCAGAACCTTGCTTTTACCCTTTTTTGGTTGCTTCTGCCATTTTTTGACCCCCAGGTTAAGTTTGTCAAAATCTTCCTGAAGTTTTTGACATCTATGGTTGAATCAATTATCCTACCTATCTTTTCGCCCAATTTTTTGGGTTAATATCACAAAAAAATTTCCCCCTCGTCAAGGTCATTGATATATTATAAATAACAAGGGGCCTGACCCCCCCTTTGGGGAAAAACCACTTGTTACAAGTCCCCATTCGGTTTAACCCCATTTATGCCCTCTCTGTTTCCCTTTTTGGGGTTGACCATGACTCGATCCATGACAGCATTTTTTCCCCCAATGCCATGAGCTGCCCCTTTCTTTAACAGTCTCTGGTGCGGATCATCAAAACCTTACTAAACTCTAAAAAAAAATATCGAATTCTTTATCGTGATCAACAGCCTCAAAAGCTATAGTGAAGGGTTAATAAATTAGATAGGCGGGAAACCCCCCCTTTTTAATCCAGGGGGTATTTAAATTTAAATTATGGTTATCTAGATGGCTTCTAATAATATCAGCTATAATTGATTTTTAGTAATTTCCTAAAAATTTTGGGGGCAGCTTTTTGGGGGGGAAAAAAAAGGGAGTGACTTGTCCCCTGTTTTTAAAAAAAGGAATTACATTAGCCATTTGTTGTTGGGGACAGAAAAGGGTTTGATACATGGATAGGGCTTTCTGTTTGAATGATGGGGGTAGGAGAAAAAGGGGGTTTTCTTTCCTGGGGGGGATGGAGGATTTTGGGGGTTTGCCGTCTGGACGACTCAGAGGGTAAGGGGGGGAATTTTTTCCCCGTCTCAGTGCGGGGAAACCCCTGTTCAGTTTAGGAGGAGGCCCCCGCCCCAGCAGGTTTGGGGCAGCAATAGACATAATTGGGGAAAAAGGGGGGAAAACCCCGGGGAAAAAGTGGTTTTTTCCCCAAAGGGGAGGGGGTTTGGGAAAAGAATGGCTGTCCAGGGCAATTGGTGTCAATTGCTGGCTGGACAAATACTGTAAAAAAAAATTTAGTAACATTCATTGACAACTGGGACCTTTTTCTTAGGGGAAAAACCCCCTGTAGGGGGGAGGGGGTTTTTACTTATCCAGGTCTGGGGTGGGGGCATGGCAACTGCAGTGGAGGGAGCTGTTAGGGCTTTAAACTAGAAATCGTTAGTGGTATGGGTTTTGGGGGAAAACAATGAAGCCCCCAAATGTGTTATTATAAGTTCTGGGAAAAACCCCTAGTAATAAAAGAAAAGGTGGACGGGGGAAAAAACTGTGACACTAGTAAAAGAACAGTAATAGGTATGGGGGAAAAAAACAGAAATGAGCAGGAAGGGTAAAGAGAAAGGAGGGTCTTTAAATATTTATTCCCCCAATTTTTAGTGCTAGGAATAAGATGGACTTTTTGGGGAAAAATTAGTTGCAAGTAGGGGAAATTTTTGGGGATGTTTTTGCAAACACTGAGAGGGGGTTTTAAAATAAAAAAAAAATGGGGGTTTTTGGGGCCTCCCCGAATGTCACATTCAGGGTTTTAAATTGTTCCAAGTAGACAGAAGTGGGGGGAAAGGGGGGGGGGGTGGCACTCTATGTCCGTGATCATTTAAATTGTTGCAAAAAACGGGTAAAAAAGTCTGAATTAACACATACAAAGTCTGGGGGGATAGAATTTTCCGGGGGGTGTAAAAATTTTTGTTTTAAAAGGGTTTTACCGTCCCCCAAACTTAGATAGGGAACAAGGAAAATATTTTGGGGGGGAAATTGTTAAGGAAAAAAACAAAACGTAGTAATTTGGGGGGCTTTAACTTTAGTCAGATTAATTGGAACTTCTTGGGGGAAAATTTTGAATCTAACGACTTTTAAAAATAGTTAAAGGTTGCTTTGAAGCAGTTTGTAAAAAAAATCTAAAAGGGGGGAAAAAACCTACTTGACTTGGTTTTTGGCAAGCAAGGAAACCCTTGTTAATAATTTTGGAAAAAAAAAGGGGGGCTGGTTAAGGGCCACAAGTCAATTAATTACCTTTAGCATTGAATGGATGTACGATAGTAGGGATAATTCAGTAACGGCCCCCCGATTTTCGCTTAGCAGATTATAATGGACTTAGAGAAATTTTTCAACTGTAGACTGGGGTGACGAAAAGGGGATCAATTGACAGTTTTTTTAACACTATACAGGCTGCCCAAAGAACATTTATCCCATATAAAAAATTATAAAAAATTTTAAAAAAAGCCCCCCAAAAGGATGAATAAAGGCTCAAATATCTTTTAGGCGAAGAAAGGAATTTATAGGCATATCAAAAGAGGTGAGGGTCATTTTTTTGAATCAGTATATTCCCCTTAAGAAGATTTAAAAAAGGGGGGTAAGAAAAGCTAAACGGGATTACGAAATTAAAGTTGCTAGTGATTGAAAAAAACCCCAAAAAAATTTTTTTCCCGGTGTATAGAACAAAATTAGAGATAAAATGGGGGCCTCTTAAAAATAATTATGGGATTTTTAAAAAAAAGAATGAAATGTGCTCTATCTTTAATAATTTTTTTTCTCGGTTTTCACTCAGGAAGACACTAATAATATCCCAAGAACTAGGTATTTTAGTGGGCCTGAAGAAGATAAATTATGTAGTATCACAGTCACTAGTGAAATGGTTATTTTTAAAAAATAGCCCCTTTGAAGCAAAAAAAATTTTGCCAGGTCCTGATGAGCTTTTTCAAGGGTTTTTTAAAGGGAAAGCAAAATGGAACCTGTGAACCCTTAACTAACATTTTTAACCTATCTCTTCAAATAGCTGTAGTGTCGGATACGGGGGAAATTGGCTAATGTAATTCCTATTTTTAAAGCAGGGGACAAGTCGTTACCATCAAATTACCGCCCAAAAAATCTAACATAAAAATTTTTGGAAATTACAAAAATCGATTATAGCTGATAACATAAAAAAAAATCTCGAATATAAAATTTGATTAATGATACTCAACATGGGTTCCCGGGGGGCCCCCCCCGCCTAACTAATTTATTAACTTTTTTTTGTAAGGCTTTTTAGGCAGTTGTTTTAAAAAAAAAAGAATTGGGTATTGTTTATTTGGATTTTAGTAAGGCTTTTGATAGAGTACCACATCAGAGACTGTTAAAGAAAATAGCACCATGGCATTGGGAGAAAAGTGTTGTCATAGATCCCCCTCATGGCTCACCAATAGGAAGCAGAGAGTGTGGGGGAAAAAAAAACGGAGGGGGGGGTTTTTTTAAAAAAATGGCGTTCCTCAGGGATCGGTTTTTTTGGGCCCCCGGGTTTTTATAATTTTATAAATGACCTTGACGAGGGGGGAAATTTTTTGTGATATGAGCAAATTCCCATGAAAAAAGAAGATAGGTAGGATTTTAAAAAATTCAGACCCCCGATGTCAGTGAACCACAGGAGGATTTAGACAAACTCAATTCCTGGTCAGAAAACAGATGCAGTTCAATGTAGATAAATGCAAAATTAAAAAGCTGGGAGTGTCCATAACCCCCAAAAAAATTTGGGGTTTAAAAAAAGAACTTAGCCATACAGATTTGGGGAAAGGGGGTTTGGGGGGGATGGGAAGCAACCAAAAACCCCAAAAAAGCAATGCCTAAGCGTATGTAATAAGGCAAATAGATTACTGGGGTTTATATCCCCAAAAAATGTTAATAACAGAAGTCCAGAGGTTATATTACAGCTTTATACATCATTTAAAAGGGCCCCCCCCAGATTACGAGCTCAATTCTGGTCTCCCCCCTTACAGAATGGGGAAAAATTTGTTAGAAAACATTCAGGGGAATGACTAAATTAAACATAGCATTAGAAATTTTTCCCCTTTTTAAGAAAAAAATTTAAGCCCCCAAATTACTTCACTTTGTAAGGCGTAAATGAGGGGGGACATGATTTTTGGGGATACAAGTGGAAAATGGGTATTAACAAAGGGGGGTATAAATAAAAAGGGGGTTTTGGGTATTTCCCAAAAGGCCCCCTAATGGTTCAAGTTAGGGTAAGTTTTTTTTTAGAAAGGAAAAAGGGGAAAATATTGGTTTGGAAATAGGGTAGTTGATGAGTGGAACAGTCTGCCTAGTAGGGTTATTGAAGTAAGGACCTTTTGGGGGGGGTTTTTAAAATTTTGGTTTGGGGTAAATTCATGGGGAAAAGGGGGGGTTATTTGGGGGGAATTGACATGAGTAAATAAAACTATCAAAGTTTTTTTCTTGGGAAATTGAATTAGGTTGAATAAAAATTCTGTTAGGGGGGATGGAAGGGGAAAGGGCCTGCCTAGTTTTGGGCCAACAGGCCTGCTGCGTGTTCCTCGTCGTGTCATATCATATATACACTTTTGTAGTTTTTTCCTTCATTTTTTAAGCTGGTCCTTTTGTGACGAATGGTACCGCTGACATCAGAGGCTAGGCATGTGCACAGCCTCACATGGCGGACTGCCCACAACGTTTGACCTACAGGGAGACAGACTTTTACTGGATCTCCTTCCTTACTGTAAATAACCAAAACCCTCCCCAAGGGGTTCGCCTCCTATATATCTCCCCCCAAGACCCCCCCAACACCCCTTTTTTTTATGTTCTTATGTTCAGTCTCAGTACCTATAAAAAACCTTACAAAAAACTAAAAAAAACAATATCAAATTATTTATCATGATCAACACCTCAAAAGCTTTACTAAAAAGTTTAAAAAATTTTGATACCCCCCAATCCATGCTGAGTAATTAATAAAAATTTTGGTTATCTAGATGGCTTTAATAATATCAGCTATAATTGACTCTAGTAATTTGCCTACAATTGAGGTCAGGCTTAGGGGGGGAATTTGACGGTAGTGACTTGTCCCCTGCTTTAAAAAAAGAATTACTTTTCCCCTTTTCCACATATCAGACACACACCGTTTGAAAGATAAATTTAAAAAAAATTTAGATATTGGTTCCAGCCCCTTTTTTCATTCCTTGAACCCTTGCTAAAAGCTCATAGCCCCGGGGGGTTTTTTTTTTTTCCCATTTGGGGCTACTTGTTTCATAACCATTTCTTATGACTGTGATATTAAATAATTTTTTTTTAGGTACACTAAAAAATTAATTCTGGGATATTATTATGTCTTCCGTAAAAAAACCAAAAAAAAATAATTTTTAAAAAAAAAGTCAATATCATTCTCCTTGTCAGTTTTAATTATTGGTGAATTCCCGACAATATTTTAAAAAAAAGGACACAAATGCAACTAATGTGACTTTTTTTTGGGGCAACTTTTTCTTTTCTCCAGGAGTTTTTTCGGTTAAATTTAATTTAAAATATTATTACGTTTTATATACTCTAAAAAAGGAGGTGTAATTAGTGGTGGTAAAGGGGTAGGGTATAAAGTAGTAGTAATACAATAAGGTAGAAAATCAAATTGCACATGAGTTAAAGGTGATAAAACAAATACTTGGGGAAACAATGGGGTTAGCAAATATTTCGCTGGAGGTTGAATAGAAAAGGGCCCCGTAGGAGTGTTCCCATCTAGTGTGCTTTGGGAATTAGCATCACTTTACCACCACTAGTATTACCCCCCACTTTGAAGTATATATATACGCTCTGTGTCCATGTATCGTTTTGTAACGGCTTGAAAAAGCTCCTGGAGACCGAAACGTTGCCACAAAAAAATGTCACATTAGTTGCATTTGTTTTCCTTGTCAGTAAGATGCCCAGAGTTATTTTTGGGGGGGCCTATTTTCCCCCCCAACTTTTGTTCTGAAAATGGAAAAAATTTTTTTGGGGTTTTTTTTGAATCTCAACAACTTTAATTTCTGTCCCCTTAAATTTTTTTTTTTTTAAAGCCCCTCTTAAATCAGTATATGTTTATAAGATGACCCCCCTCTATTTACCCCCTTTAAAATTTTTCTTCTGCCCTAAAAGATATTTAAAAAATTTTTCATCCATTTTGGGTCATTTTACGCCAAATTTTTTTTATCGGGGTAAATGTTCTTTGGGCAGCCTGAAAATTTTAGGAAAATTTCATATTGACAGCCTTTTTATTCCATCCACAGTTGATAATTTCTGTCCTTTTTAATCTGCAAAACGAAAGTCTGGGACTGTTACTAAATTTTTCCCCACTATCATTTATCCAACAATGCGAAGGAAAATTTACTTGTGGTCCCTTTGGGGTTTTCCCTTTTAAAATTTTAAAATTTTTAACAAGGGTTCTTTTTCCAAAACCCCAAAACAAAGGTTATTTCCACTTGTAGGTTCTGTCAAAAAGCTTTAAAAAAATCCAAAAACCCTTTGTTAGATTCAAAACCCCGTCAAGAGATTCCAATCAATCTGTAAAGAAAATCCCAAATTACTACGTTATTGTGCCTTTTTGGCCTTAAAAATTTTCCCCCCCAGAGGTCCCCCTTGTTCCCTATCAAATTTTTGGGGGGCATTTTCACCCTAAAAAAATTTTTTACACCCCTAAAATTTATCCAGACAGACTTTTATTATTATTTCAGACTTTTCCTTTTTTTATGCAAAATTTAATTGATCATGGTGAGTGCCCCCCCCCCCCCTTCCCCATACTTCTGTCTACTTGGAACAATTTTAAACCCCCGGATGTGGGGGGCCCGCAGGCATATCCGATTTTTTATAAAACCATGTTCAGTTTTGCAAAAAAATCAAAAAAACGCGGTGTAATATACATTTTTAAAAAACCCCCCCTTTTTCTTTACCCCCTTCCCTGCTCATTTCTGTTTTTTTTCCCCCATCCCATTACTGTTCTTGTCAAAGTGCCCTGGGTTTCCAGTATCCACCTTATTGCTATTACTATTCCCCAGAACTCATAATATTACTACACTGGAATTTCTTTTTTTTCCCCCAAAAACCCCCCCCACTAACTTTTTTTTGTTTGCCCCAAAACTCCCCCCCACTGCAGTTGCCAGTGCTCCTACCCCAGACCTGGGTAAGGAACCCCCCTCCCTGGCATACATGTCATTTCTCCCTAGAAGAGGTCCCGTTTTCAATGAATGTTACCCATTTTCCCACATTTTTCCCGCCAAATTGAACCAATTGCCCTGGAAGCCCTTCATCTCCAACCCCCTCCTTGGGAAAAAACCACATATGACAGGGTTCCCCCCCTTCCTAATTATGTCTATTGCTGACCTATACATGCTAGTAAGGTCCTCACTCTTACATCTGCCAACATCATTGCCTCCAGCACTGAGACAGATCATAGGATTGCTCCCATTACCTCCTCATGATGTCGTCCAGACTACAACAATATCCTCCATCCCAGCCCCAGGAAAATAAACCTCTGTCTCCTACTTCTCCCTATCAAGCAGAAGGCCCTATACATGTACCTAATCTGACTATTGCCAAGAAGAACAATGTTCTTACCTTCCTTTGTGTCGTTCGTGGTGATGATCCTAGTAGTCGACACATTCATCGGGTAGGACGGAGAATGGGTTCGATGTTTCCACAACATTCTACCGGGGTCTTCGCTGCTTCTACCTCTCCACCTCGTCCTCTTGATCCTTAATCCTTGTCCCATGCATCTCCAGCCACTGTCCAGGTTCCTTTCTGACTTGAGGATTCACAACAGGAGGATTACGAATCCTTGTTTTCCTCAGTCAGTCGCTGTATCTCAAGCTTAGCTACCTCAGTTCTTCCTTTAGAGCACTCAAGACAAGTCTTCACTGATGTACCTCCGCAATTATTACTTCTCCAGGTAAAGCCGAACATCCAAAGAAACTGTCTCCTCACTCATCACCACGCCACCTCCTTGCCCCACCACACTGGCGACGCCATAATCTCACCAAGAGGTCCTCCATAATATCCCTTAACACCTCCTCTAACTGAATGTCCTCACATGATAACAGACCCCCACCAATCTCACCTCCAACATCAGTCTCTTTTATCACCTGGGGTTGCTCAGCACTTGCTCCACCAACCCCTTCAACAATTTCACTCCACGTAAGTGTCTTCTCTTCCACTCCAACCTGTACTACCCTCCCGCGTTCCTCCTCATTCACAGTCTTGTCTATTCCTTGCTGCTGTACCTCTTCTAGGCATCATGCGCTTCATACAATCCGCTGCTACATGCTCGTAAGCTCCACAGAGCCTACACGTTCTCCGTTGCCCCGGTACGTAACGTAAACCTGATTCCTAAATTCCGACAGCGTCACATATGAAGGTATAGGCTTACGTAGTGTCATCTTCAGCGAATACGTCCCTTCATAGAGTCCCGTCATCGGACCCTCAGACCATCGTCCCACATTCACTGTATGTATCATACCATACTCGTTGAAAACCTACGAATGTCCGTTTCATCACATTCAAATGGTACGTTCTTGATCCTTATCCATGTGTATGTTCGTGACACGTCCTTCATTCTTACTTGCATCGTCGAGTTTACGGTGTAAACTTTATCCTGGTATCTGTCAACAAGGCGCTCGTAGACCTCAGTAGATATCAATTTCACGAATACCCTGTTGATGCCATTTAAGGCCACTCCGTATAAATCCTCTATCTCTATGTTGTACACATCATGAAGAATCATCGGTAGTACCGTCGCAGCCGTTGCAGGGTGTATAACTCCAGTTACCATGTCTACACACACTGTGTTAAATCGTCGTCGTCCAGCCGGCTCCATGACAGCTGTCTCACTTGTGCGGAAAACCACCAGATGGCAGGCTCAGCGCCGCACAACCTCACCCTACCAAAGCAGGGGAGCGAATATTGTTATGGATTACATCAAACATTGATACGTTAGCGGAAAAAAAGTATCCCGAAGGAATATGTAGAACCTAACTTTAGTGTGTCTTTATCTAGAACTAAGAATAATATTATGAGAAGTGAAATATGAAACAATGTTTTAGGAATGAAGATAGACACCTAAGTAGATCTATCACTCAGTATGATAACATGAACGTTGTTACACTTTTTTTACTGTGTTATGTAAATAAATGTCCTGGCTCCTAGGGGTTAACCTGCCTAGTCTAGGGGCTGTGAAAATTATCATTATTATTATTATTATTATTATTATTATTATTATTATTATTATTATTATTATTATTATTATTATTATGTGAGCGAATCACCTGCATGAGATTTACAGGGTATTACCTGAATTATTACTTACAAGTAATTTGGGTGAGGTAAGTGGAACTTAGTCACAGTAGGTCACTGAACTGCAACTGCTTCGACTGCCCACTTCATCACCACTCACAAAAACCTAGACCTGACATTAAATTAATAATTATTATATTAAAACCAGCTACTCTGGTAATTAAAATTATGTGGATTGTATGTTATTTAGGTTTACTTGCTTGGTCCACCAAAATATAACTATTAGTACAATACATTTACTACAATAGTGTTATTAGAAAAGAACTTTTTATTACAATTTACCATTTAATTACTGTAGATGGATCACACCACAACACCTGCCTGACACCTAAAACCTACATTGGCCAGCTAGATATAACTGCAAGGACTAATGGTGTACTTCCCTGTGAGTGATGTCTGCATTCCTTATTTTCCCACCATCCACACGTCATTCTTGAGATCCCACAAATTTCCTCTCCCAATTTTTCAGCAGGGGACATTAACACAGGTTCGGCCTCGAAAAACGCTGAATTACATTGCACCATGATCAGAGATTAAATTCAATATGACGTCCCCATCCCCGGCGTCACTTAGCAGCTGTTCTCCACCCCCCTCACTTCTCGAAAGGGTCAAATCAGCACACAAAACTTCCTTTACCCTCTCCCTCCATCCTTAATATATCTATAAAAATATTAAACAACCATGGTGACATAATGCATGCCTGTCTATGGGCTACTTTTACTGGGAAAAAATGTCCCTCTCTCTCCTTCATAACCTAACCTGAACCTCATTATACTCGTAAACATTCTTAACTGCTTGCAGTAACCTGCCACCTATTCCATACCCTTCAACATCTGCCACATTGCTTCCCTATCCACCCTAACACATGCCTTTTTCAAATCCATAAATGCAACAAAAACTTCTTTACCCTTATCTAAATACTGTTCACTTATTTGCTTCACTGTAAACACTTGCACTTGAAAATACAAATTTTTATTTCCTTGTAAAGTTTACAATGTCTTGTTTACATGTTATAAAATATTAATTACAAAGAAGGCCACTAGCAGGCCTAGGCATTTCTGGCTGACTAATACTAATTCTTACTCTATATTGATATAGATTATGGAGCAGTACATTTGAACATACATTGTTAGATACATACATAATTAAATACATACATAATTAGGTACATACATAATTAGATTTATAATAGTGAGGTAGTGCAAATAATATAATAATATTACAAATGGTAAATTTAGTAATGGGATTGGATTTGTCTTGGTATGATACACTGTTTCTATTAAAGCTCATATATTGGAAGAGTAACTTAGGACTAACCTAAGATTTAATAGGCAAGAACTATATTAGGAATTTTATGTTTACAATCATTTGGGTGAGTGTAGGTGCAAATTAAGGGGAGTTACAGATAACGAGAGAAAGACTATGTTGTTTTGAGTGTGTTCAAGATACAAAAAAGAGAATTAGGTGTTTTTCATTTGGTTACCTGACGACGGGGCGTGTTAGGGAGATAAGATGTTTTTTAACTGTAGTTTTGAAAATGGTGGTCGAGTCTGCTGCTCTCGAGTTGTCAGGCAGGGAGATCCAGATTTTAGGCCCTTTTATGCACATTGAATTTTTGTTGAGGTTTAGTCGGACAAGAGGAATGTCATACAGTTTTTTGTGTCTGGTGTCGTGTCTATGGGTCCTGTTGCAACTATCAAGAAAGTGTTTTAGTTCAGGGTTAATATTAGAATTTATGGCTCTGTAAATGTAGGTCGCACAGTAGTAGGTGTGAATGTTCTGTACAGTGATTTAGGTCTTTGAAGGGGGGGGTGTTGTCTAGCATTGGATTGCTTGATAATTCTTACTGCAGCTTTATGTTGGGTTATTATTGACTCTAGGTGAGTTGCTGCTGTTGATCCCCATGCACAAATAAGCATAGGTGAGGTAGGGATAGATGAGTGAAATATGTAAGTGCGTGGCCTCTTATGCCATAATGATCAAGTTTGTGGAGTAGGATGCTGTGGTCTACTGTATCAAAAGCTTTCCTTAGGTCGATAAAGAGTTCTAATGGATATTCATTTTTTCAAGTGATGTGTAAAACAGGTTTAGCATTTTTACAATTGCGTCGTTTGTGCTTTTGCTTTTCCTGAAGCAAAATTGGCAGGGGATGAGGATGCTTTGCGCTGTTATGAAGGAATATAGTCTCTTGTGCATAAGTTTTTCGAAGATTTTGGATATCAACGGTAAGTTTGATATTGGCCTGTGGTTGTTTACATCTGTGGGGTCACCACCTTTGTGTATTGGTGTAACCCTTGCTATCTTGAGTAGTGCTGGGAATGTGCTGGTTTTCAGTGATTTGTTAAAGAGTAATGAAATAGCAGGTGAAAGAACATGAGCCGCTCGTTTGTACAATAATGGAGGAACTTGAGCCAGATTTCCTGATTTATTTTTAAGTGACTTAATAATCGTAGTGACTTCTGTGGGCTCGGTTGGTGCAAGATAGAAGGAGGTTGGGAAATTCCCATCTAAGTAATCGCTTGCTCGGGCATTGGTACCTGGGATTTTGCTGGCGAGATTTGAACCTATGGTTGAGAAAAAGTCATTTATCTTGTTAACTGTATCAATAGGCTGTAGTCGGGTTTCATTCGGCTTAGTTAGGACAATATCCCTAGTTTTTTTTCAGTTTGTGTGTGCCTAGAATCTGAGGGAGTGTCTTCCAGGTCTTTTGTATATCTCCTCTTGTTTCGGTGAATCTATTGGAGTAGTACAATTGCTTAGCTTTTCTTATTCTACACATCCCCTACCCCTTGGTCTACACATCCCCTACCCCTTGGTCTACACATCCCCTTCACCTTGATCTACACATCACCTACCCTTCCTAAAGCTTCCTTGTTCATCTGCGATCCTGCTCTCCATCCTACCCTTAATTCTTTCTATAATAACTCTACCATATTTCTTACCAGGTATTCTAAATAGGTTTATTCCCCTATAATTCTTACAATCTCTTTTGTCCCCTTTGCCTTTATACAAAGGAACTATGCATTGTCTCTGCCAATTCCTAGGTACCTTCCCCTCTTTTATACACTTATTAACTAAAAGCACCAACCACTCCAGAACTATATCCCCACCTGCTTTTAACATTTCTGTCATGATCCCATCAATCTCAGCTGCTTTGCCCTCCTTTCATTTTACCGACAGCTTCACACTCTTTCCCCACACTCACATCTGAATCTTCCTCACTCCTAAAAGATGTTATACCTCCCTGGCTAATGCATGAAATCACAGCTTCCCTCTCTTCATCAACATTTAACAGTTCTTCAAAATATTCCCTCAATCTTCCCGATACTTCCAACTCCCCAATCTAATAACTCTCCTTTTCTATTTTTAACTGTTAAATCTATTTGTTCCCTAGGCTTTCTCAACTTATTAATCTCACTCCAAAACTTTTTCTTAGTCTCAGCCAAATTTGTTGACAGCACCTTACCCACTCTCTCATTTGCTCTCTTTTTACATTCCCTTACCACTCTCTTAATCTGACTTTTTCTCTATATACTCCTCCCTGCTTATACCATTTCTGTTTTGTAGAAACCTCTCATATGTTAACTTTCCTCTCTTACCACTCTGTTTACCTCATTCCACCAGTCGCTCCTCTTCCCTCCTGTATCCATAAATTTCTGCTGAACCCTAATATTGCATTCTTAAATCTCCCTATACAATATAGTGTGCAGCACCTCTCACATGTGACGACTCTCGCTTCTGACAGCCTTAGTGCCATGTCTGGAGGGCAGTGCCGCTTCATTGGCTGCTCCCGATTTGCAGAAAAAGGTGATTTAACCTACACTTATCTTATTACAAATGACTGACCCACGTCTTCAGGAATTCTAGCCCTGAGTTGTCTTCTTGTCCTTTCAGAGTAATTTGACTTGTATACGATACACAAATATTGACATACTGTATTGTAGATGACTAGAGAGTCGGAGAGCAAGTTTTTTATCTTTAAAAACTGTACATTGTGAAACTGTTCCTTGGTACACTTCGCGAAGAATACTTTAAACGAAATTATATAATTGATTTTGTTTATTTCTGATGTTATGACTGTTAGTACCAGTAAATGTTAGGCTACTAAATGCTCACTTACTTTTCTGGATTAACTACACAGTTACTGGTGCCCATATACAGTTACTGGTACCCTCGCACAGTTACCGGTACCTTCACAGAGTTACTGGTACCCCTCACACAGTTATTGGTACCCCTCACTTAGTCACTGGTACCCTCACTAAGTTTCTGGTACCCTCACAAAGTTTGTGGTACTTTCAAATAGTTACAGGTACACTCACACAGTTACTGTTACCCTTCACACAGTACCTGGCACCCCTCACACAGTTACTGGTACCCTCACATAGTCACTGGTACCCACCTCACATAGTCACTGGTACTCTCACATGGCTACTGGTACCCTCTCACAGTTACTGGTACCCTCACCTAGTTACTGGTACCCTCACATAGTTACTAGTACCCTCACACAGTTACTAGTACCACCTCACACAGTTACTGGTACCCCTCACACAGTTACTGAAACCCCTCACACAATTAAAGGTACCTTTACATAGTTACTGGTACCCTCAAACAGTTTCTGGTACCTTCACATAGTTACTGGTACCCTCATACAGTTATTGGTACCTTCACATAGTTACTGGTACCCCCTCACACAGTTACTGGTACCTTCACATAGTTACTGGTTCCTACACGTAGTTACTGGTACCCTCAAATAGTTTATTGTACCCTCACACAGTTACTGGTACCCCTCACACAGTTACTGGTACCCCTCACACAGTTACTGGTACCCTCACCTAGTTACTGGTACCCTCACATAGTTACTAGTACCCTCACACAGTTACTAGTACCACCTCACACAGATACTGGTACCCCTCACACAATTACTGGAACCCCTCACACAATTAAAGGTACCTTTACATAGTTACTGGTACCCTCAAACAGTTACTGGTACGCTCACATAGTTACTGGTACCCTCACACAGTTACCGGTGCCCCTCACAAAGTAACTGGTACCCCTCACATATTTACTGTTACCCTCACATAGTTACTGGCACTCTCTCACAATTACTGGTACCCTCGCACAGTTACTGGTACCCTCCCACAGTTTCTGGTACGCTCACATAGTTACTGGTACCCTCACAGTTACTGGTACCCCTCACACAGTTACCGGTACCCCCCTCACAGTTACTGATATCCCTCACACAGTTACTGATATCCCTCACACAGTTACTGGTACCCCTCACACAGTTACTGATACCCCTCAAACAGTTACTGGTACGCTCACACAGTTCCTGGTACCCCTCACACAGTTACTGGTACCTTCACACAGTTACCGGTGCCCCTCACAAAGTCACTGGTACCCCTCACATATTTACTGGTACCCTCACATAGTTACTGGCACTCTCTCACAATTACTGGTACCCTCGCACAGTTACTGGTACCCTCGCACAGTTTCTGGTACGCTCGCACAGTTACTGGTACGCTCGCACAGTTACTGGTACCCTCACACAGTTACCGGTACCCCCCTCACACAGTTACTGGTACCCTCTCACACAGTTACTGGTACCCCTCACACAGTTACTGGTACCCCCTTTACACAGTTACTGGTACCCTCACACAGTTACTGGTACCCCTCAGACAGTTACTGGTACCCCTCACACAGTTACTGGTACCCCATCACACAGTTACCGGTACCCCTCACACAGTTACCGGTACCCCCTCACACAGTTACTGGTACCCCTCACACAGTTACTGGTACCCCTCACACAGTTACTGGTACCCCTCACACAGTTACCGGTACCCTCCTCACACAGTTACTGGCACCCCTCACAGTTACTAATATCCCTCACACAGTTACTTTTACCCCTCATACAGTTACTAGTACCCCTCACACAGTTACTGGTACCCCTCACACAGTTACTAGTACCCACCACACAGTTACTGGTACCCCCTCACACAGTTACCTGTACCCCCTCACACAGTTACTGGTATCCCTCACACAGTTACTGGTATCCCTCACACAGTTACTGGTACCCCTCACACAGTTACTGGTACCCCTCACACAGTTACTGGTACCCCTCACACAGTTACTGGTACCCCTCACACAGTTACTGGTACCCATCACACAGTTAATGGTACCCCTCACACAGTTACTGGTACCCCCTCACACAGTTACTGGTACCCCTCACACAGTTACTGGTACCCCCTCACACATTTACTGGTACCCCTCACACAGTTACTGGTACCCCTCACACAGTTACTGGTACCCATCACACAGTTACTGGTACCCCTCACACAGTTACTGGTACCCCTCACACAGTTACTGGTACCCCTCACACAGTTACTGGTATCCCTCACACAGTTACTGGTACCCCTCCCACAGTTACTCGTATCCCTCACACAGTTACTGGTACCCCTCATACAGTTACTAGTATCCCTCACACAGTTACTGGTACCCCTCACACAGTTACTGGTATCCCTCACACAGTTACTGGTATCCCTCACACAGTTACTGGTACCCCTCCCACAGTTACTCGTATCCCTCACACAGTTACTGGTACCCCTCAGACAGTTACTGGTACCCCTCACACAGTTACTCGTACCCTCACACAGTTACTCGTATTCCTCACACAGTTACTGGTACCCCTCACACAGTTACTGGTACCCCTCACACAGTTACTGGTATCCCTCACACAGTTACTGGTACCCCCTCACACAGTTACTCGTACCCCTCACACAGTTACTCGTATCCCTCACACAGTTACTGGTACCCCTCACACAGTTACTGGTATGCCTCACACAGTTACTGGTACCCATCACACAGTTACTTTTACCCCTAAAAAAAAACATTTGTTTTTTCAAACTACTATTGACACCAAGTATTGACACTTGGAAACACTAAACTCCCAACGTCAGCCTGACAGCCTCTGGTACTTCCAAGCTGTCATTGTCATGCTGATAGTCACTGGCATACGCCACAGAAAACATTTATTGCAACTTCTGTGAAATTATTCGTTTAGTTAATCAACATCAATAGCAACACACTTAGTGTACGTTTTCGAAGCGAGACAAAGAAAGTCTCACAGATAGTCTGACTGATAGTCACTTATCTGTCGCACGTAAGTTATACACAGTCACTTAAGAGACGGTTATAAGCATGTAACAGTTACAGGTGGGAAGGAAGGGGGTAGTCACGAACTGATGTATAAATTAAAGAGAATCATAGGTAGTACACCCACACCTGAGCAAACAAGTGAAGCACCTACCCTAGGGGGAGACGTGTACTCACCTATTTGTACTCACCTATTTGTGGTTGCAGGGGTCGATTCATAGAAAATTCAAGTTTGTGTGTGTGTGTGTATATGTGTGTGTGTGTGTGTGTGTGTGTGTGTGTGTGTGTGTGTGTGTGTGTGTGTGTGTGTGTGTGTGAAATAAGCACCGAGACAGCCACAGTCACATGTGACAATCACCCTTTTCCCAAAAAAAGAATTTTTTAAATCATTCTAAAATTTCCCAATATAATTCGACAACCCTTCACCTTTCTACTCTGAACATGGATATTTACGCGATAACTGGGTTTTAAAGACTGTTAATAGCTTTCGAAATGGGAGTTATAAAAGGGGGGCTTTTTAAAAGGGGTATGGGGGCTCCCCCCTTTTTAACTGAAGGTCCGGGGGGGGGGAAAAACCCCTCCCCTTTTTTTTTTCTTTTTAGGGGGGTTTCCCCGGGGCAAAAACCATCCCCCAAAATGGTTTTTACAAAACTAAATCCCGATGGGGAAAGTAACATCATGTGTAATTGTATTTGTTTCCCCGACTCCGGAACGGCCATGGGGAGCGATTTTTCCCCCCCGGCAACTTCCCCCCCGATTAAAAAAAAAAAAAAAAATTGGAAAAAAGGGGCACCGTGAAAGGGGGGTCCTGGGTTTCCCCAAAACCCCCCAAACCCCCCTTCCCCCACCTCTCCTTCCCCCCCCTTTCCCCCCTTTCCACTCTTTCTTCCCCCACCACCCCGTCATTTTCCCCCTGCCTCCTTCCCCCCCCCTTTTTCTACGTTCCCGTTTTTTCCCCACCTAAAACCTCTATATTACGAAGATAGGCTGAAGGCGCTAAATTTGCACTCTGGGAAAAAATGCCAATTGGGGGGGTATAATTGGGGGACAAATGGGAAAAAAATGGGAAAAAATGGGGGTATAAAAATGTATGAAAAAATTTAACCAAAAAGGGGGAAAAGAATTTGGGTTCAAGGTGGGGAAATTTAGTAGGCTGGGAAGGGGAAAGGGCTAGTTTTGCAAAATTTTTTTTTTTTTAAATTTTTTAAGGGGAAAATAGTTGTTGATGAGTGAAACAACAGAGTTGTTGATGAGTGGAACAACAGAGTTGTTGATGAGTGGAACAACATAGTTGTTGATGAGTGGAACAACATAGTTGTTGAGAGTGGAACAACATAGTTGTTGATGAGTGGAACAACAGAGTTGTTGATGATTGGAACAATATAGTTGTTGATGAGTGGAACAACATAGTTGTTGAGAGTGGAACAACATAGTTGTTGATGAGTGGAACAACAGAGTTGTTGATGAGTGGAACAACAGAGTTGTTGATGAGTGGAACAACAGAGTTGTTGATGAGTGGAACAACATAGTTGTTGATGAGTGGAACAACAGAGCTGTTGATGAGTGGAACAACAGAGTTGTTGATGATTGGAACAATATAGTTGTTGATGAGTGGAACAACATAGTTGTTGAGAGTGGAACAACATAGTTGTTGATGAATGAAACAACAGAGTTGTTGATGAGTGGAACAACAGAGTTGTTGATGAGTGGAACAACATAGTTGTTGATGAGTGGAACAACATAGTTGTTGATGAGTGGAACAACAGAGTTGTTGATGATTGGAACAATATAGTTGTTGATGAGTGGAACAAATAGTTTTGAGGGGGAAAAAATCGAAAGAGTCAATAGGCGAAATTGGAAATTGCCTATGGTTGGATGATAATAGTGGGTGTGGTAGCTTGTGATGGATTGCCCAGATGGGCCAGAGGCCAATAGTAAAAAATAGAAAAGAAGGGAATAAGGATGGGGAAAAGGATCGTAGGTGGAACATGGTTATAGTGTCAGAAGTATAATAAAGGGAAAAAATATGAAGAAGAATGCTAGAATTTGTTCCAACCACCGGAGTAGGGGGGGGGTCAGGAGAAGGATGACCCCACCCCTCCTTCCCTAAACAAGTAATTATTCCTCCATCCTTTTTCCCCACCCGGTATCGTTCGTTTTTGACCCAAGTATTCATTCCCCTCCTGTACCTTCCCCTTAAGTACCCCTCCTCCAAATGGGGGCCCCAAAACCAAAAATGGGTTAAAGTTAACCCGGGTGGTGTCTCGGTATAATAGAATTAAACCTCATTAAGGAGTAAAAAAAATAAGCGCAGTCCGGGAAATCTACTGGATACAAAACCCCCCAGTTTTATTTTGTGGTCAGACCTGCACACAAGCCCTCCTGCTCCTCCTGCTTTCCCTCCTCTTCGTCCTCCTCTTCGTCCTCCTCCTCCTCCTCGTCCCGTCCTCCTGCTCCTCCTCGTCCTCGTCGTCCTCCTCCTCCTCCTGCTCCTGCTCGTCCTCCTGCTCCTATTCGTCCTGCTCCTCCTCGTCCTCCTGCTCCTCCTTTTCCTCCTGCTCGTCCTCCTGTTCCTCCTTGTCCTCCTGCTCGTCCTCCTGCTCGTCCTCCTGCTCCTCTTCGTCCTCCTGCTCCTCCTTGTCCTCCTGCTCCTGCTCGTCCTCCTGCTCCTCTTCGTCCTGCTCCTCCTCGTCCTCCTGCTCCTCCTTGTCCTCCTGCTCGTCCTCCTCCTCCTGCTCCACCAACAAACTCAGCTTAAACACTCACCTGTACTCACACTTTCGCTGGGAACTAAAACTTATTTTGCCGAGTCATGATGTTTATTACAGATAAAATAAATCGGTATTTCATGGCGAATAATCTCAGTGGTTAGTAACGGCGACCTTAAATGACCTTTAATACGGTAAAATTCGGTGACTTTTACTACTGTGACCTTCACTATGGTGACCTTTGTTACAGTGGCCTTCCTTAAAGTGACCATTTTATTGACCTTTACTTAAGTGACAACTACAGTGACCACTACAGTGACGTTCACTGATGTGAACACTAGAGTGACCTTCACTTAAATTACCACTAAAATTATTTTCACTTCAGTGATCGTCACTTCAGTGACCGTCACTTCAGTGACCATCACTGCAGTGATCTTCAGTACAGTGACTTTCACTGACCTTCACTACTGACTTTCACTCCAGTGACTTTCACAACAGTGATCTTTACTGTACTGATATTCAGAGGCCATCATTACAGTGACATTCTTTGACATCTGCAGTGACATTTAGCGACCTTATTTACATAAGAACATAAGAAAAAAGGAACACTGCAGCAGGCCTACTGACCCATGCAAGGCAGGTCCATCACTCCCCTGCTTAGACCCAAGCACCTGGAGTTAACCCTCTCCAGGTAAACTCCAGGTAGCCAGGTCACTTCCACTTAAGGAATTAGTACAGCATCTGACCTAGTAGCACAAGCTAGTCATGTCCAACTCACACCCACCCACACCCACTCATGTATTTATCTAACCTATTTTTAAAACTACACATCGTCTTAGCTTCTATGACGGTACTCAGGAGTTTGTTCCACTCATCCACAACTCTATTACCAAACCAGTGCTTTCCTATATCCTTCCTGAATCTGAACTTTTCCAACTTGAAATCATTGCTGCGAGTCCTGTCTTGGCTGGATATTTTCAGCACGCTATTTACATACCCTTTATTTATTCCTGATTTCCATTTATACACCTCAATCATATCTCCCCTAATTTTACGCCTTTCTAGAGAGTGCAGATTCAGGGCCCTCAGTCTATCTTCATAGGGAAGATTTCTGATACATGGGATCAACTTTGTCATCCTCCTCTGTACGTTTTCCAGTGCATTTATATCCATTCTGTAATACGGTGACCAAAACTGTGCAGCATAATCTAAATGAGTTATAAATTAGACACATATGCAACACTTGGGTATCTTTATTGAGGAAACGTTTCGCCACACAGTGGCTTCATCAGTCCAATACAAAGTAGAAAGGTGTAAGGAGAGGAGGAGTTTGAGGTTATCAGTCCCTCGGCCTGGAGTCGATGTGTTCAGTCCATCAATCTTGTTAGAAGTGTAGCACAAGGCCGTAGAGGTGGCTTATATGCTGTAATCAGGTGAGATGAAGCAGGAGGAGGCGGGGTCATAGTAGTACCATCCACTATTCTAAGTAGGTCTTCGTCCAAAGGTTGGACAAGTGTAGAATTCGTTTGTATCAAGATCCCAAGCTGTTGCTGTGTCATACAGGATGTAGATGAATGGTTCAGAGAACCGACAAGTTATAAATTAGACACATATGTGTCTAATTTATAACTTGTCGTTCTCTGAACCATTCATCCATCCTGTATGACACAGCAGCTGGATCTGATACAAACGTTCCACTTGTCAACCTGACGAAGCTACTGAGTGTCTCTATGACCCCGCCTCCTCCTGCTTCATCTCACTGTTCAGCATATAAGCCACCTCTACGGCCTTGTGCACACTTCTAACAAGATTGATGGACTGAACATCAGCTCCAGCGAGACTGACAACTCCTCCTCTCCTTACACCTTTCTACTTGTATTGATGATGAAGCCACTGTGTGGCGAAACTTTCTAATAAAGATACCCAAGTGTTGCATATGTGTCTAATTTATAACTTGTCGGTTCTCTGAACCATTCATCTACAATCTAAATGAGGCCTAACCAAAGATATATAGAGTTGAAGAACAATCTGAGGACTTCTATTATTTATACTTCTTGATATGAAGCCAAGGATTCTGTTAGCTTTATTGCGAGCACTTATGCACTGTTGTCTTGGTTTCAGATTACTGCTAACCAGAACTCCTAAATCCTTCTCGCAATCACAAGTATTAAGATCTACATTATTCAGTTTATATGTGGCATGGTTATTGTCCTGCCCAACATTTAGAACTTTGCATTTGTCTACATTAAACTGCATCTGCCACTTCTCCGACCACTGCATCAGTCTATTCAAATCATCCTGGAGTGCTCTAATGTCCTCATTAGAATGAATTGGACGGCCTATTTTGGTGTCATCGGCAAATTTGCTTATGTTGTTATTTATTCCCTCATCTATGTCGTTTATGTAAATTGTAAACAACAGGGGGCCCAAAACTGACCCCTGTGGGACACCGCTTGAGACGTGTCCCCATTCTGATTTCTCCCCATTTATGCAAACTCTCTGCCGCCTATTTGTCAACCATGCCTCTACCCAGGAAAAAAATTATCCTCCTATTCCTTGTGCCTTAAGTTTCCTCAATAGCCTCTGATGTGGAACTCTATCGAAAGCCTTACTGAAGTCCATACACACAATATCATATTCATTACCATGATCTACCTCCTCAAACACCTTAGTGAAAAAAGTTAGTAAATTCGTAAGACAGGAACGCCCCTTAGTAAAACCGTGTTGAGATTCATTTATCAATTCATGCCTTTCAAGATGGCTACGAATTGCCTCGAAAATTATTGATTCCATAAATTTACCAACTATGGAGGTAAGGCTTATTGGTCTATAGTTCGAAGCTAAGGACCTGTCACCTGCCTTGTAAATAGGTATTACATTTGCCATTTTCCACTTATCTGGCACTATGCCAGTTTGTAGTGATATATTGAAAAGATTTGCCAAAGGTTTGCTAAGTTCCTCTTTACATTCCTTTAAAACTCTTGCAAACAGTTCATCAGGGCCTGGGGATTTGTTAGGTTTTAATTTCTCTATTTGTCTGAGGACCATGTCACTAGTTACCCCAATCGAGCATAGTCTATTATCTTCATGTTCAACATAATTTATTATTTCTGGAATTCTGCTAGTATCTTCCTGAGTAAAAACTGAGAGGAAGTAAGTATTGAAAATTTCACACATATCCTTATCACTGTCCGTGATCTGTCCTGAGTTACTCTTAAGTGGGCCTATCTTGTCCCTAATCTTACTTCTGTATACCTGAAAGAACCCTTTTGGGTTAGTCTTCGAATCCCTTGCGATCTTAGTCTCATAACCCCTTTTTGCTTTTCTTATTCCTTTTTTTATTTCTCTCTTTAATTGAAAATATTGATTTCTTATCTATCCATCCCCTCTTTTGATACGCCTATATATGCCTCTCTTTTGACCAATGAGATGTTTTAATCTATTGTTCATCCATTTAGGATCATTTTTGTTAGATCTAATTTCCCTACTTGGAACAAAAGTTGTCTGGGCAGTGACCATTCAGGAACAGTGACCTTCACGGTAAAGCGACGGTGTTGAGCCATACGACCACATGATATATAAACACTGTACGAGGCTCGACCATTCGATTACTGTGAAAAAAGTGAAAGCAAGAAGTTAACAGCAGGCTACCGCACGAAGGTAACTGAAAGCAGGTAGAGGTAGTGATAATGGTAAGGGGGCGGAGGTGTGGTAGATTAGAGGGGGGGAGGAAATGAAGAAGGAAGAGGCGGAGAGAGAGAGAGAGAGAGAGGGAGACGGGGGGGGAGAGGTAGAAGGAAGTAAAAGGCAGGTAGGAGACTGCATGACTCTTCTTTGTAACTGTTACCTAGAGGCGGTTTTTTTTTCCCCCCCTAGCTGGAGTTCCGGGGTGTTGTCACCCCAGTAATAGCTGTCGCTACTCACCCCTCACCTAGCTGACGAAGGTCACAGTGGTGTGGGTCGCCACCCTTCTCCTGTACTACCAATCATGCCGCCTGATGTACCACCAATTATGTCTCATTTACACCACCAACTACACTGCCTCCAACACCAACGAAAGTCAGGAGAAAGAGTAGGAGCTACCATTACACAACTGGAAGCATAACACAGCAGGGCGTATCTATAAACACAGTATTTTAAGGGTTTCACATTTTTCGTGAAGCGAACCTTGTTTGCAGCAGGAATCAATATATATACACTTCAAAAAGGCTGCTCAAGCTAGCACAGACATGAAGTGAGACTTATGTTTACCACGCCGCCTCTGAATTTACTTAGTTTACTTTTACTCTTTGTGTTCTATTTGTCAGGAAGTTATAGATCCATCTACCAACCTTTCCTGTTATTCCTTTAACACGCATTTTGTATGCTATTACACCATGGTCACACTTGTCGAAGGCTTTTGCAAAGTCTGTGAATACTACATCTGTATTTTGTTTGTCCTCCAGAGCATCCAAGACCATGACATACTGGTCCAGTAGTTGGGACAGGCAGGAGCGACTTGCTCTAAACCCATGCTGTCCTGGGTTGTGCAAATGATGGGCATGTAAGTGGGTGGCGATCTTGCTTCTTAGAACCCTTTCAAAGATTTTTATGACGTGGGACGTTAGTGGGTCTGTAATTCTTTGGAACTGCTTTACTGCCACCTTTGTGGAGTGGGGTTATGTCTGTTATTTTTAGTCATCTGACCGAGGCCTTCCGCTGGCTTACTTACCTGTCCACCCCTTCAAAAAATATGGCCATGATTATAACCGATTGCCTTCCAAAACTGGGGGTGTACCTTATAAACTTGTGTACCTTATATGCCGGTATATAAGGTATGTATTCCATCTTATTTTATATTCGACGTTTAATGAAACTGAAGATAATATAAAACTACTCTAAGCCGGAAATAGTAACTATTTATATGTATTACAATGCTTCTGTGAGAAATTATGTGTATGAAGTTTACAGACACAGTCCTGAATTACTACACACACATAATTTGGGGAGGACACAACTAAAACAGACATAACACTTACTGATATTAGTTGTACCTCGGAGATGGGTAGGATTTTAGGGACAATGGGTCGCAATAGTCTCCCTCCTTAGATACCCACCCACTCATCCCACACTCACATAAGCTAGACCTTTACATCTTCTCTTCCTTTTTCTTAATGGAATGCGCCTCGAGCAGACCTCGAGTACCACACAGTTTATGTGGTTGCTCCTGAAAATATAAATTGTTACAAAGTTATAGATCTAAAAGATAAATAAACATTTGGCAAACTTCCAGTAAAAAACTGCAAAAGTGAAACCAATTTCTTTTACAAACACTAGTGTTAAAGTTGCAGATGACGTCATTCAGAGACCAGTCACATATTTCAGTGAATGATTTGCATTGTACATTTGCCGGAAGACTGGAAGACATGTCTCGGTCAAGTATCGCTGTATGACCCTGGTGGTTTAGCACTTAGTTTTAATTATAATAAACTCACTCATGTCTCTGAGGGAGGTAACTTGATCCTTCACGTAGTATGGTCAAAGCAAGGCACATTTATGGACGTTTCTGCTACTAACATCTGGTTCACGATCAAATATGGTAAAAATATAAGAGTAATATTTGGTGGATATTCAACAAATCAGATCACAATACAAAAGACATCGAGCGTCAACAACGACTTATAAGACTCGTTTCAGTTATCAAGGAATCCAGAGAACAAGAAGTATTTAATTATGGAAATGAAATTGTGAATGTTATAAATGAGACGCCTTCTCACAAGTTCAAAGATTCCGCATCCATTTTTATGAGAAAAAAGATGGAAAATAGTAAATAACTCTTAAAATATACCGTATTTTCCAGCATATAATGCGATATTGAGCCAGTGTCTGGCTTTTAATGTGCACAGTGTATACCCGGAGAGGGTTTCGGGGGTCAGCGCCCCCGCGGCTCAGTCTGAGACCAGGCCTCGTGGTGGATCACGGTATGATCAACCAAGCTGTTACTGCTGGTCAGGTACTGACTTTAGGTGCCTGTCCAGTGAAGACAGACAGGGGTCTATTGGTAATCCCCTTTATGTATGCTGGGAAGCAGTTGAACAGTCTTGGGCCCCGGACACTTATTGTGTTTTATCTCAGTGTACTCGTGGCGCCCCTGCTTTTCATTGGGGGAATGTTTCTTCTCCTGCCGAGTCTTTTGCTTTCATATGGAGTGATTTTCGTGTGCAAGTTTGGTACTAATCCCTCTAGGATTTTCCAAGTGTATATTATCATGTATGTCTCTCGCCTGCGTTCCAGGGAATACAAATCAAGGGACTTCAACCGTTCCCAGTAATTTAGGTGCTTTATTGTACTTATGTGTGCCGTGAAAGTTCTTTGTACACTATCCAGGTCAGCAATATTGCCTGCCTTGAAGGGGGCCGTTAGTGTACAGCAGTATTCCAGCCTAAAGAGAACAAGTGATTTGAAGAGAATCATCATGGGCATGGCGTCCCTAGTTCTGAAGATTCTCATTATCCATCCTATCATTTTCCTAGCATATGCGGTAGATACATTGTTGTGGTATTCGAAGGCGAGATCCTCTGACATTATCACTCCCAGGTCCTTCACATTACTTTTTCGCTATATTGTATGGTTAGAATTTGTTGTATACCCTAATAGAGTTTAAATTTCTTCAAGTTTTCCATATCTGAGTAGTTAAAATTTCTCTTCATTGAACTTCATATTGTTTTGAGTGGCGCATTTGCAGATTTGGTTGATGTCCGCTTGGAGTCTTGCGGTGTCTTCGATGGAAGGCACTGTCATGGCAATTCGGGTGTCATCCGCAAAGGAAGACACCGAGCTATGGCTTACATCTCTGTCTATGTCAGATATGAGGATGAGGAATAGGATGGGAGCGAGTACTGTGCCTTGTGGAACAGAGCTGAAAGAAATGGGACCTGCCGTCTCCACCACCTCCAATCACTATAAGTGGCTACCTATTTACACATTGCTTAAAACTACCGAAGCTATTTTGCTTATTACGTACCGGTAATATATAAATTATAATTTATAATAGTTATTAATCACTCTAAAGTAATCTGGGCAACAGTTTTTTAGGGGAGGTGTCTGGAGTTTAGTTTACCAGAACCACAGCACTAAAACCATTGCTTGCCACTAAACCAGAACCCACTCTGAAGCATGTAATGCACATGATGATTTTCTGAGACTTTTTTTGAGATGGAGGGGTGCGCCTTATATGATAGAAATATGGTAATCAAGTGCATCCAGCAATAGGTTTGGAGCAGCCCTTGATATTGTTAACTGTCTCTGATTTATAATGGTTCACTGAGACATAAATGGAATAGTTATAGACGCAGAAGATCCGATCATCACAAACTGAAGACGGATTATAAGTCTGAGTCCTAATGAGAAGCTCACGGCAACACGGTGTAGTGTAGTTGAACACTGGCACAAACTAGGTTCAACTTTTTCATGATACAATGAACCCAGCTGGCTGGAATCTCGGAGGTGACGAGTCGGCAGAGAAGACACACCGTTAACAGGAAAGCAGAGTCCCACAAATGTGTTGTAGCTTTCCACAAATGATGATGGTAAAGATGTATAAAACGTTCACGACTTTTTGCCAAAGCCACGGAGCTCGTTAAAGCCAAAGCCACGGAGCTCGTCGAAGCCAAAGCCACGGAGCTCGTCGAAACCAAAGCCATGGAGCTCGTCGAAACCAAAGCCATGGAGCTCGTCGAAACCCTCGATGTATCCCTGGCCCGACCAATACACTCGGTCCGTGGAGGACACACACGGTGGTTACCATCAATGCAAGTGCTTCACTCACTCAAGCCCAAGACTTAAAAGATGGGTGAGAGAAAAGTAAGTTTACCTTCTGTTAAAAACTAAGGTACCACAAAATCAAGAACTTTAAGAATAGATAGTAATAATTACACAGAGGAACGAATACATGAGATCGTCAGAGAACCAGGTAGACAAGTGACCTTAAGATTCCCAGTACTACAAATCACTTGCTACTTCAGAGTGTAGTGTGGCGAGGGACAAGCAGGCAGTGCTGGGTCTGCATTACTCTATAACAAGTGCTTCAACACACACAAATAACCCACATCACAGTCGTACATACATACACCTAATTATGCAAATATGTTTGAACTTTTCACATGCAGAAACAAATTTCAGAATGACCGTATTGAGACAAAAATTGCCACAGATAATGCTGATGAACTAATTGTTGAAAGTCCAGTGAGTAAATGTAATGAAGACGAGTCAGTTGTCATAGCTGGACAGGATGTTTACTTTCTTACTCTGCTTGTTGTTCTTCCTCCAGAAAATATAGGCATCGTCATCTTCAAAGCAGCAAAAGGAAACCTCCTGGAACGAGTGTATAGTTATCGAGACCTACAGTGCCACCATGTACAATAACATCAGAGGAACAATCGTACTGGATGATACATTCAGTGCCTGTGATAATACATCCTCTTTATGGTTCTGGAAAAAAGAATACGATCAGTCGCCTCATTCAATGATAATCTTTTGCAAGAGATTGTCCTGATTAATAACCATGAGTCAAATAATGATGAAGTTGCAGCAGCTGGAGGATGGTTCATCTTCACTCAGTGTAAAGCAAACAGCGTAACAAATCTCAATCATTTTAGATTTGTATCTTTTAATAGATCAGTCAGTCATTCAAACCATGCTGTGTTCTCATTAAGTTTTCCTCCTACCTCTTCAGCAGCTCCACAACTTTCTGATGTTGATCACCAAGTTCAGTCGTGGCAAACAAAAACACTACAGCCTCAGTTGTGAGGTTGGAAAAAACATCAATATTCTCTGTCACTTATCTATTCAACAGGTATCCCGTAGCTCGGTTGCTAGCGCATTCGGCTCACACACTGAGGTCCTTGGTTCGATCCCCGGTACAGATGGAAACAGGGCGTGTTTCCTTAAGATACTTGCTGTCCCTGTTCATATATATAAGATTGCAGTCAGCAGGATTCGAAGCCACGTTATGGAGGCTGGCAAAGTTCCCCAAGTGATGCTTTAGACCACTCGGCCACAGATGCCTCAAAAGCTGGGCAGCCTTGTTTACAAGCCATGTCTAACCGAGTGGTCTAGAGCGTCACTTGGGGAACCTTGCCAGACTCCCCTGATGAGTCTTCGAATCCTGCTGACTGCAATCTAGTATACATATCAAACATATATAGAAGCAAACTTGTTCAGATATTATTTTCCAATTTTTCTCATGATATAAACTTTAATGATCATATCCGCTGTCTTCCAAAAAGAACTCGATAAACAAGTAAAAAGTAACTCACTCAGAGGAAAAGGATGAGAAAAATGAGAACTCTTTTGATCTTTATTTATACAGCCTTTACGACCATATGTGAAAAAAAATAATCTTATCAATAATTTCCTCTATTCTAATTTGACTGGACGGGAATGACTCAATGAGACAAAATGCCGTTTCTTGTGAATTTTTATCCCCTGACGATTTAGCTAACAAAAAAAAAAAACGAATGAGGTTAGTGAGTGCAATGGTCTAAGTGAAAAAGTTTTGAGGAGGTTCCAGCGTCAGTGATTCTTAGTGTGAGTCAGTCATAAGACGAGGGGTCCAAGAGCTGGCCTAACAAACACGTTAATACACATAAACAGCGGCTTCAAACATTTTTGTTTCAATTTTTGATTCAAACAGTCATCAGCATATTTCAGGAAATAAGTTTGTTGCCCGATCTATTATAGATAACGGACATCAACGTTTCGTTGCCTGCCAAACTGTGAGAAAGTTTTCTAATGAACGACACAGCGTACGTCGCCCTGGGACTCTGCTGCCATTTTTTTTTCTTTTACAATATTCACATTTCCAAAGCTGTAATTAAAGCAAATTTATTTTCATATAAAACCATTATTGTGAACAACGAGAGTGAACACTTCTGAAGAAAGTTACAACACATTCTGGGCATTATTTTTGTTTTCAGTTAATATGATAGAGGGAAGGGAGGCTACTGGAGAAATATTAGAGATGGAACTCAGTGGAAGGTAATAATCATTAGATCATTAATAGAGAAATGTGTAGAAGGAAACAAAAACTAAAAAGAGAATAAAAATCACAATAAAGTTTAATAAGTTAGTATAAAATAATTATTTATCTCTTCTTTAGTTTTCAACATTGACTTATTTTCCATTCATAGTGCAGACTAAAACATGGCAACTTTTAAGACTGCCCTTGCAACCTGCACTAGACACACGACGTTCAATATTGGACAAGATGATCGCCTCGTCTCGTAAGGGTCTGCCTTCAGGATGCTCGAAGCCTCGCATGAACTTTCGTTTATTGTTCAGGGGCAAACCTCCTGAAAATGGCTCATGTGGCTACACCCCTCAAGGAAGGTTCCTTGATGCTGGTGAGGGGCTCTTGATCTAGGGAATTGGATCTGTGCCCCCGGGCCTAAATTAAAACCTGAATCCCTTTCCCGCATCACCCCCTCCACGTGCGCTGTATAATCCTACGGGTTTAGCGCTCCCCATGATTATAATAATAATAATCGTGTGGCTATGCTAACCCGCTCTTCGGTTCCTTGGAAGAGGAGATTTGAGAGATGTGAATGTGGAGAAAATTCTCCAAGAGAGGAGGGGGTAACAGCCCTTTCTGCCCTTTCAAGGGCTTAGCCCTTTCCGGCCCTTAGAAAGGGCCAGACGAGGCGTGTCTGGCTTTCTGGTCAACAGTTTAATTCATAACATATGTACGGACCAGGAAGCAGTACATCACGTCTAGCTGACCAAGGTTGCAAGGAATGTATATGAGTGATTGAGACATTTGATAAATGTAACTCTTTGCCATAACAGAGAAATATAGAAAACTGCTATTTCCATTTCTACATTTGACTTTACAATCTTGTGCTCCAGTGATCGAAGTATTTACAGAACACAAGCATTTGAATTGCAACTTGTTGCAGTGTTTTGCAAGTATTGAAATATTGCTGAGGTCAGCGATGCCAAGCCCGCTGAGCTGAGGGATGCAGTGTCGTGTGGGTCTTGGGAGAGATATATAGGAGGTCAAAGATACTCCTTGTTGGATGGTTACGGATATTTACAGTAAGTGAAGGAGAGTCCCGCACACCGTCTGTCTCGCCTGTAGGTCTAACGTTAGTGGCGGAGAGTGCCTATGAGAGGCTGTGCACATGCGCTGAGCCCCTGGCGCAGCGGGGACCGTGACGTCACACGCAAAGGGGCCAGCTGTATAAAAGGAAAGATACACTTCACAAGTGTTTTATGATACTGACACGACAGCTCCCCTGTTATCGTATGACGTCCCCGGCATACTATACAACTCTATAGG
>WNWK01023050.1:0-31604 GCA_009830355.1 Cherax destructor
TTTGCAGTCTATTTTCATATGGTATTTATTGTTGTATTCTCGTTTTCTTGTTCTCATTTGATAGAATGGAAGATATATTACAGAAATAGAGATGATTTTGATTGGTTTGACAATAACAAGTACCTTGAAATTGAGCTCAAAGTAGCAAAATGTTCGATTTTTGACGATGTTCAAGAGTAAACAAATCACACCATGCGTCCAATACACATCAACTGGCGAGTCTAATATTCATGCACAAGTGCTCTGATATTATTTATACCATTTTTACAATGATGCAGTTGTATACATAACAATAAATCTTCTATTTTTTTGTGAGAATAAAAATTCAAAATGGAAAGCAAAAGTAATGTAAGAGGGGCCTGGAGACATGACTAATGAACAGAGAAGATGTTATTTTAGTGCCAGGAATGTCTGTCTTGTTTATTATTGATCCTATTTTGAGATTGGCATCGTTTGAAATTTGTGTGAAATTGGCCAAATTGCCATTTTCTGACCACTATTTTGGGTAGTTGAAATTGGTAAATAGGCGGTTTCTTGTACTCAATCGATAGAAGAAATGGAGTTCTAGCGAAATAGCTATAATATTAGTAAACTGAAACATTGGAATGTGCCGAAAATAGGGCTCAAAGTGGGCGAAATCGCGGATGCGTAAGTGTCATGGCTACCGCTAACTTCCCGAAAACATAATTCCGTTAGTTTTCGATCAAATTTCATAATTTTTGTGGCGTTATGATCGGAAAAAGATTCTCTATCATTCCATAAGAAAAACTTTTTTTTTTTTTTAAATTCGTGGACCCTGAGAACGAGTTTCAGAGACCCCCCTTGGACCCCCAAAGGGTTAACAAGGTAGGGTTAGAACTAGGTGCGGTATCAAGGGGCCCGGGGGTAGAGTCACGGATTAGGGCATCCATGGTTAGGTTACTTCTTTCTTTTTGTTTTTAAGAAAAAAAAAAGAAAGAAAAGAAAATAAAAAAAAAAAAAGGGGGGAACGTGGAGGAATAGCTCCTAGGAGGAATGAAAGGGGCGTAAATCCCCCTCCGCGCCCAAGAGGACCTCAACACCGCAAGTAGCTCAGATGCTGCATGGAACCCGTGCCATACCCTACCCTTCACGCCAGTTAACCAGCAATCCGGGATAGCAACCTCACATCCACCGAGCCACCTCGGCGGACAAAAGAGAGGGCGGCCGGATATCCGCCACAAAGCATACCGCCTTCGGCCACCACCCCCGGAATCCGAAAGGTGGCCTCCAGAGATACACCCGTCGCCCAAAAGATACCCAAGGCCACCCCCCGGGAGACCGGAGAGGGATTGGGACATCCCCAGGCGATCCAGATTCCACGGCAAACTACACCACCGCCAAGAACCTCAACGGAATGGGAATGGACCACGGTATCCTTCCCCCTACCTAGGAACTAGAATGCCTGTGGAGAGAAGCTCCCAGGGTAAAAATGGGAAGGAAATAAGGGAGGGATGAGGAGGAGGGCGAGGAGGAAAGGGAAAAGGGAGGATGGGGAAGATGGGAAAGGGAGGGGGGATTGGGGGGTAATTAAGTTCGGTCTGAGGAAGAAGACCAAAAGGTCCAATTCCTCAGACCGATAGCCTCTTTACCTCGTCAAGGAGCCCCCCTCAACCCTTTGGGTGTCGACAGGCCTTCTCAGGAAAGTGTTCCTGGGGTCGAAAATTTTTTGGAAAAAAAAAAATTATTCTTTTCTTATGAAATGATAGAGAATCTTTTTCCGATCATAACGCCACCAAAATTATGAAATTTGATCGAAAACTAACGGAATTATGCTTTCGCGAATTTTGCGGTAGCCATGACACTTGCGTATCGTCGGTTTTGCCCACTTTGAGCCCTATTTTCGACAAATTCCAATGTTTCAGTCTCCTAAAATTATAGTTATTTCGCTAGAACTCCATTTCTTCTATTGAGTGAGTACAAGAAACCGCCTATTTACCAATTTCATCTACCCAAAATAGTGGTCAGAAAATGGCAATTTTCCAATTTCACACAAATTTCAAAGGATGCCAATTTCAAAATAGGGTCCAGACTAAACAAGGCAGACATTCCTGGCACTAAAATAACATGTTCTCTGTTCATTAGTCACGTCTCCAGGCCCCTGTTCCATTACTTTTGCTTTTCATTTTGAATTTTTATTCTAACAAAAAATAGAAGATTTACTGTTATGTATACAACTGCATCATTGTAAAAATGGTATATGTAAATAATATCAGAGCACTTGTGCATGAATATAAGACTCGCCAGTTGATGTGTATTGGAGGCATGGTGTGATTTGTTTACTCTTGAACATCGTCAAAAATCGAACATTTTCGCTACTTTGAGCTCAATTTCAAGGTACTTGTCATTGTCATATCAATCAAGATCATCTCTATTTCTGTAATATATCTTCCATTCTATCAAATGAGACCAAGAAAACGAGAATACATCAATAAATACTATACGAAAATCGACTGCAAAGTCGCTGTTTTAATCGAAAAAAACGGTCAGTTTTTTTTCTCTCATTATACAGTGTGTACTGTAGGATTTTTTTTATACTGCGCACACTGACCACACAAACCAATTCTTTCATATGTATGCCTACCAGACGTTTTCTGCTTAAATTGAGGCCACTAGAATTTGGGCGTACTAGTACGGCACCAACCCCTGCTCATAAAACGTACTAGTACGGCACCGACCCCCAAAGGGTTAAAGAGGTGTTACTTTATTAACCCTTTCAGGGTCCGTGCCGTAGTTCTACGTCATGAGCTCAGCTCACTCAGATAAGCTTTGAGCGGTAAATTTGGGCCTAGATATGAGAGAATACATCTATGTGGTAAGTGTGCACCCCATAAAACAAATCCTGCAGCACACAGTGCATAATGAGAGAAAAATAACTGAAACCGTAATTTTCGATTAAAACAGTGTTTTTGGCCAGGTGGCCAACCAGCTGCTTGCCAGCCAGGTGGCCAGGCAGGCAGGCAGCCAGCTGGCCTGCCAGCCTGCCAACATCACTTTCCACTTCAAAGGGGAGTGTTAATATGACATGACATCAGTGAATCCTTGGTGTTTGCCACAGTGTTTGCTCTAGGTGGCGCTGAATTTAACTGGTGCTCCCATAAGGTACTAAGTGGTCCCAGATTTTTTTTAATATGGCGCACACCGAGTGTTAAGACCCATTCTATGCTGACCAGGCATCTCAGGCCAATCGTGCCAAATTTGGAGGCAGGAAAAATAAAACGTATATATACGTTTGGGGCAGTAGCAGTACTAACGTATATATACGTTTGGACCGTTTAAGGGTTAATTGGTTAATACTATACCACTTTCTCATTTACTTATGTTATACGAAAAGAGAAAAGTAACGTTTAAGTATAGCTTGACAACCTGATGTGATAAAGATGAATAAAAAACACAATGAATCACTATTTTCCATATACAGTGGACCCCCGGTTATCGGCCAACTCGCTTAATGCCTGGTTTTTGGGCCTAAATTTTATTCTGGTTATCGGCCGCTATTTCGCTTATCAACCGTATTGGACACATAAAATGAGCACATTAAATGTCTTATTTTAGGTTAATAAAGACATTTTCATTAATTTATCTATGATATTTTCTTCAAAATTATATAAGAAACACGTTACATAGCATATAGCATATAAACATGCAATGTTTATATGTATGTTATCGAGTGGTGAGTACTGGTGAATCGAGGAGGGTGGAGGGTAAACATTACGTTTTCTCTGATTCAGCGTTAGAGAAAACTGTGAATCTTGCATCTGGTGCAGTCACCACCCTTCATATGCGTTTGTTTACAATTCTCAACATGAATTATTCATTACTTCTCCCTCTGTTTATGATGGCATCTAAAGGTAGTTGTAAAAAACGATTAAATTCAGTGAACATGGTAATAATATGGCTGTGTAGTGTAATAATATGGCTGTGTAGTGTAGCCCAGGGAGGCTACATACTATGTGTACCTACATTACCGCTGCCTTCACTGACTTCCTACAAATAAATACTACTCACCTCTCGCACTACATTAAGAATACAAATACAAATACTGCACTGTCGCAGTAAATGACAAAGAAGGGAAGTAACCCTAGAGAGGGTTCTGATACCTTAAGTCCTTATGGAGGGGGATTCCCAACTCCCTCTCCCCTCCTGCCTTCTTCAATACAGTACACCAACAAGAGTCTTCAATAGAGGTATGTGATGTTCATTTATCATTAAAATTTGTGCTTTATATTTATTTCTCATTGTTTTCTGTATGTAAAACTATAGTTAATCTTTAAAAAATGTATATTTTGTTAATATTTTTGGGTGTCTGAAACGGATTAATTGTATTTACATTAATTCTTATAGGAAATATTATTTCGCTTTTCGGCCATTTCGCTTTTAGGCCGACCTTCTGGAACGGATTATGGCCGATAACCAGGGGTCCACTGTATACAGTGGTCGCTCGGTTTTCGTGCATCTCCAAACTCGAACATTTATGTAAGTGTATTTTCGTAAGTGCTGTTGCAAGTGTATTTTTGGGGTCTGAAATAGACTAACCTACGTGATATTATTTCTAAAGGAAGTAAATTCGTTCGGTAATGGCACTTGAGCAGCATTCTGGAACGAATTTTCGGTGAAAACCGAGGGACCACTGTATACTGAAAAAGATACAATGGAGTCAATAAAAAAAATCATGCAGACCAGTTTAATTGAAGAAGTGATACACACATTGGATGTCTTGGAGGAGTATAATTAAGAGAGACTTGAGAGAAGCCCAGGCCTGCCTGTCACCGTCTTCTAAGCCTAGCCGATAGTGAGAAACTCCGAGGCCTACGGTTCACATCTAAGGGGTCTCGTGACATCACAGCTAGAAAGGAACCCATACTGTGGTTTGAAATATCTAACTGTACAGTGGTAGGTAGTAGGTTGGTAGACAGCAACCACCCAGGGAAGTACTACCGTCCTGCCACGTGACTGTGAAACAGAAACCTGAAACTGTTTTACATGATGGTAGGATTGCTGGTGTCTTTTTTCTGTCTCATAAACACGCGGGATAACAGGTATATCTAGCTACTTCTACTTACACTTTAGGTCACACTACACTGGCATACACATGCATATATATACATACACACATCTAGGTTTTTCTTCTTTTTCTTAATAGCTCTTGTTCTTTTTATTTTCTCTATTGTCCATGGGGAAGTGGAAAAGAATCTTTCCTCCGTAAGCAATGCGTGTCGTATGAGGCGACTAAGATGCCGGGAGCAATGGGCTAGTAACCCCTTCTCCTGTACAAATCTACTAAAAACGAGAAGAAGAAAAACTTTATAAAACTGGGTTGTCTGAATGTGCGTGGATGTAGTGCGGATGATAAGAAAGAGATGATTGCCAATGTTATGAATGAAAAGAAGTTGGATGTCCTGGCCCTAAGCGAAATAAAGCTGAAGGGGGTAGGCGAGTTTCAGTGGGGAGAAATAAATGGGATTAAGTCAGGAGTATCTGAGAGAGTTAGAGCTAAGGAAGGGGTAGCAATATTGTTGAAGGATCAGTTATGGAAGGAAAAGAGGGAATATGAATGTGTAAATTCAAGGATTATGTGGATTAAAATAAGGGTCGGATGCGAAAAGTGGGTCATAATAAGCATGTATGCACCTGGAGAAGAGAGGAGTGTAGAGGAGAGAGAGAGATTTTGGGAGATGTTAAGCGAATGTATAGGAACTTTTGAACCAAATGAGAGAGTAATTGTGGTAGGGGACCTAAATGCTAAAGTGGGAGAAACATGCAGAGAGGGTGTAGTAGGTAAGTTTGGGGTGCCAGGTGTAAATGATAATGGGAGCCCTTTGATTGAACTTTGTATAGAAAGGGGTTTAGTTATAGGTAATACATATTTTAAGAAAAAGAGGATAAATAAGTATACAAGATATGATGTAGGGCGTAATGATAGTAGTTTGTTGGACTATGTATTGGTAGATAAAAGACTGTTGAGTAGACTTCAGGATGTACATGTTTATAGAGGGCCACAGATATATCAGATCACTTTTTAGTTATAGCTACAGTGGGAGTAAAAGGTAGATGGGATACAAGGAAAATAGAATCAGTAAGTAAGAGAGAGGTGAAGGTTTATAAACTAAAAGAGGAGGCAGTTAGGGTAAGATATAAACAACTATTGGAGGATAGATGGGCTAGTGAGAGTGTAGGCAATGGGGTTGAAAATGTATGGGATAGATTTAAAAATGTAGTGTTAGAGTGTTCAGCAGAAGTTTGTGGTTACAGGCGAGTGGGTGCAGGAGGGAAGAGGAGCGATTAGTGGAATGATGAAGTAAAGAGAGTAGTAAGGGAAAAAGTTAGCATATGAGAGGTTTTTACAAAGTAGAAGTGATGCAAGGAGGGAAGAGTATATGGAGAGAAAAAGAGAGGTTAAAAGAGTGGTGAAGCAATGTAAAAAGAGAGCAGATGAGAGAGTGGGTGAGATGTTATCAGCAAATTTTGTTGAAAATAAGAAAAAGTTTTGGAATGAGATTAATAAGTTGAGGAAGCCTAGAGAACAAATGGATTTGACAGTTAAAAATAGGAGAGGAGAGTTATTAAATGGAGAGTTAGAGGTATCGGGAAGATGGAGAGAATATTTTGAGGAGTTGTTAAATGTTGATGACGACAGGAAGCTGTGATTTCGTGTGTAGGGCAAGGAGGAATAACATTTGTAGGAGTGTGGAAGAGCCAGTTGTGAGTGTGGGGGAAGTTCATGAGGCAGTGGGTAGAATGAAAGGGGGTAAGGCAGCTGGGATTGATGGGATAAAGATAGAAATGTTAAAAGTAGGTGGGGATATAGTTTTGGAGTGGTTGGTGCTATTATTTAATAAATGTATGGAAGAGGGTAAGGTACCTAGGGATTGGCAGAGAGCGTGTATTGTTCCTTTGTATAAAGGCAAAGGGGACAAAAGAGAGTGCAAAAATTATAGGGGAATAAGTCTGTTGAGTGTACCTGGTAAAGTGTATGGTAGAGTTATTATTGAAAGAATTAAGAGTAAGACAGAAAGTAGGATAGCAGATGAACAAGGGGGCTTTAGGAAAGGTAGGGGTGTGTAGACCAAGTGTTTACAGTGAAACATATAGGTGAACAGTATTTGGATAAGGGTAAAGATGTTTTTGTGGCATTTATGGATTTGGAAAAGGCGTATGATAGGGTAGATAAGGGGGCAATGTGGCAGATGTTGCAGGTGTATGGAATAGGAGGAAGGTTACTGAAAGCAGTAAAGAGTTTTTATGAGGATAGTGAGGCTCAGGTTAGAGTGTGTAGGAGGGAAGGGGACTATTTCCCAGTAAAGTGGGCCTTAGACAAGGATGTGTGATGTCACCGTGGTTGTTCAATATATTTATAGATGGGGTTGTAAGAGAAGTGAATGCGAGGGTCTTGGCAAGAGGTGTTGGGCTAAAAGATAAAGAAGCAAATACAAAGTGGGAGTTGTCACAGTTGCTTTTGCTGATGACACTGTGCTTTTGGGAGATTCTGAAGAGAAGTTGCAGAGGTTGGTGGATGAATTTGGTAGGGTGTGTAAAAGAAGAAAATTGAAAGTGAATATAGGAAAGAGTAAGGTGATGAGGATAACAAAAGAATAGGTGACGAAAGATTGGATATCAGATTGGAGGGAGAGAGTATGGAGGAGGTGAATGTATTCAGATATTTGGGAGTGGACATGTCGGCGGATGGGTCTATGAAGGATGAGGTGAATCATAGAATTGATGAGGGAAAAGGGTGAGTGGAGCACTTGGAGTCTGTGGAGACAAAGAACCTTGTCCATGGAAGTAAAGAGGGAATGTATGAGAGTATAGTTATACCAACGCTCTTATATGGGTGTGAAGCATGGGTGATGAATGTTGCAACGAGAGAAGGCTGGAGGCAGTGGAAATGTCATGTCTGAGGTCAATGTGTGGTGTGAATATAATGCAGAGAATTCGGAGTTTGGACATTAGGAGGAGGTGCGGGATTACCAAAACGATTGTCAGAGAGCTGAGGAGGGTTGTTGAGGTGGTTTGGACATGTAGAGAGAATGGAACGAGACAGAGTGACTTCGAGTGTATAAATCTGTAGTGGAGGGAAGGCGGGGTAGGGTCGGCCTAGGAAAGGGTGGAGGGAGGGGTAAAGGAAGTTTTGTGTGCGAGGGCTTGGACTTCCAGCAAGCATGTGTGAGCGTATTTGATAGGAGTGAATGGAGGCATATGGTTTTAATACTTGACGTGCTGTTGGAGTGTGAGCAAAGTAACATTTATGAAGGGATTCAGGGAAACCGGCAGGCCGGACTTGAGTTCTGGAGATGGGAAGTACAGTGCCGGCACTCTGAAGGAGGAGTGTTAGTGTTACAGTTTTATAACTGTAGTGTAAAGCACCCCTCTGGCAAGACAGTGATGGAGTGAATGATGATGAAAGTTTTTCTTTTTCGGGCCACCCTGCCTTGGTGGGAATCGGCCGATGTGTTAATAAAAAAAAAAAAAATAAAACAAGTGTACTACACATGTAACACTGCTGACAGCTCGGCGATGCTAATGTCTGGCATCCCCGACATACAGCTGGCTCATACAAAGGATAGACAGTAGCCATTTCGGCTCTGGGCTGATTCTATACAATGCCAATGTACACAACAATTGAACATAAGCAACTAAACAAAATTATTATAACTGATTATAATGCATTACAATTAACACTGCTGATATGAGAATCTCCCAAAAGCACAGTATCATTAACAAAAAGTAACTATGACAACTCCCATTTTGTTTTTGATTCCCCACAATTTAATCCCACCCCTCTCCCCAACACCCTAGCATTTACTTCTTTTACAACTGCATCTATAAATAAGTTAAACAACCATGGTGACATTACACACCCCTGTCTAAGGCCTACTTTTACTGGAAAGTAATCTCCCTCTCTCTCCTACACACCCTAATCTGAGCCGCACTATCCTCATAAAAACTCTTTACAGCATTTATTAACTTACTACCTATTCCATATACTTGCAACATATTCCACATTGCTTCCATATCCACCCTATCATATGCCTTTTCTAAATCCATAACTGTAATGAAAACATCACTACCTTTATCTAAATATTGTTCACTTATATGCTTCAATGTAAACACTTGATCTACACATCCCCTAACCACACTAAAGCCCTCTTGTTCATCTGCAATCTTGCTCTCTGTTTTGCTTCTAATTCTTTCAATGATAACCCTACCATACACTATCTGGTGTACTCACTTTTTTTTTCAACAACCAAGCCGCATCCCACAAAGGCAGTGACCTATAAAGAAAAACTAAAGTTTCCCCTTTTTAAGTTTAGTAATGTACAGTAGGACCCCATTTTACGGAGTTTCACCATACAGCATTCCGCTAATACAGTGATTTCAAATTATGACCAAAACTAGCTATGCGGCTCCCCATCTTTCTAATATGACACTCCCCACACGGTTTGTTTACATTCTCCGTGAGCACATCTCTATTATATCCAGAAACTTCCCAAAATTTCAAGTGTTTTGAAGTTATTGCATATTTTATATGTACTCTGATAATTATACTTATGTGTACCTGTACCTGAATATACTTACACACTGTGCTGGCATGCAGGTACACATTAAAATCACTAAGAGTGTCCCTCTAGTCTGAAAGCCATAGTAATACTACGCAATAATAATCACTCTTGGGCACTTTAAATGTCTTATTTTACATTAATACGTATAGACATTTTCATTATCCATCTATGATATTTTCTTCAAAATTATGTAAGAAACACGTTACATAGCATATAAACATGCAATGTTTATATGCTATGGAGGTGTGGTAGCCGGGCCAAGGGAAAACATTATGTTTTCTCTGGTCCAGGACCAGAGAAAACATGTATGAATCTGCGTTTGGCCCAGTCACTCCCGCTTTTGTTTACAATTCTCAGCATGAATTCTCATCACTTCTCCCTTCATTTATGATGGCATCTAAAGGTAGTTATTAGAAACGATTAAACTCGGTGAACAAGGTATGTCGATGGTAATAATATGGATCTGGGCTGCATTAAATATCATACATTAAGTTTGGGACGGGGAGCCAGGGCTACCTACACAAGTAAGTACAGTGGACCCTCGGTTTTCGTACAGCTCCCAACTCGAACAATTATGTACGTAAGTGTATTTTTGTAAGTGCTTTTGTAAGTGTATTTTTGGGGGTCTGAAACGGACTAATCTAATTTACATTCGTCATTATGGGAACAAATTCGTTCGGTGACTACACTCGAACAGCATTCTGGAAAGAATTATCGACGAAAACCAAGGGTCCACTGTACTACTCACCTCTCACCCTATATTAGACCTTTGACTGTTTCGGTTGTATATATACATCTTATGAGCCAGTGTTTCAGATGTATATACACTCAAAAATTCTAGCGGCTTCAAATCAAGCGGGAGAAAGCTGATGAGCCCACATATGAGAGAATGGGTCTGTGTGGTCAGTGTGCACTGTATAAAAAAAATCCTGCAGCATGCAGTGCATGAGAAAAAGAACTCCGACCGTGTTTTTGGATTAAAACGCCAACTTTGAGGTGTATTTTCGTATAGTATTTATGGTTGTATTCTCTTTTTCGTGGTCTCATTTGATAGAATGGAAAAGATATTACAGATATAGAGATGATTTTGATTAGTTTCGTGATGAAAATGACCTTGAAATTGAGCTCAAAGTAGTGGAAATGTTCGATTTTTGCCAATGTTCAAGAGTACACAAATCCCACCATGCGTTCAATACACGTCAACTGGTGAGTCTAATATTCTTACAAAAGTGCACTGATATTATTTATACCATTTTTACAATAATGCAGTAGTCTGCATAACAGTAAATCTTCTATTTTTTTGTGTGAATAAAAAATCAAAATAGAAAGCAAGAGTAATATAAGAGGGGCCTCAAGACTTGACTAATGAACAGAGAATGTCTGCATTGTTTATTCTGGACCCTATTTTGAAATTGACGTCTTTTATTTTGCATGAAATTGGCCAAATTGCCAATTTCTGGCCACTTTATTGCGTAGTTGAAATCGGTAAATTGGTGGTTTCTTGTACTCAATCGATAGAACAAATGGAGTTCTAAAGAAATAGCTACGAGTTTAGTCGACTGTAACAATGGAATTGGCCAAAAATAAGGATCAAAGTCAGCGACATCGCCGATGCGTATATATCGCGGACATCGCTAACTTCGCGAGTGTAATTCCGTAAGTTTTCAATCAAATTTCGTACTTCTGGTGTCATTACCATCAGAAAAAGATTCTCTATCATTTCATAAGAAATTTTTTATTTTTTTCCAAAAATTTTGCTACATAGAATGACAGTTTCAGAATGGGGCCTCCGACAGTCAAAGAGTTAAGACAACAAATACTTTAAGGTAAGTAATAAATGTACTGTGTATGTATTTTACTTTCTGTGTTTTTAATGCCTAGTTCTATTAATAACTTTATTTAAGTTAATATAAACTTGTTGTCTGGCATTTATATGCATTTATAATTGGAAAAAACGGCTTTCTGCTTTCCGGAAGTAGCCTGGAACCTAACCTCCCATATAAGTGCAGCCCTACTATATACAGGAGAAGGGGTTACGAGCTCCTTGCTCCCAGCATTTTAGTCGCCTCTTACGATATACATAGCCGACGGAGGAACAATTCTGTTCCACTTCCCCACGAAGATATGAGGAAATAAACAAGAACAAGAAATATAGTAAGAAAATAGAAGAAAACCCAGATGGTATATACAGTCATCCCTCGGTTTTCGATTTTAATCCGTTCCAGATGGATCGGCTAAAACCAAAATCGGCGAAAACCAAAACTATTTTCCCCATAAGAAATAATGGAAATTCAATTAATCCATTCCAGAAACCCAGAAGTTTGGAAAAAAAAAATTGGGGGGGCCTTAAAGATAGATTTACATGCACAAATGAATGAACTGAATGTGGCACTTACCTTTATTGAAGACTGATGTTGCTGGATGGGAGAGAGGGAAGAGGGAAGAGAGAAGAGACCCTAATTTTGGAAGGGAATCCCTCCATAAGGACTCTAGGTACCAAGTCCTTATCCGGGGTCACTTCCTGCATGCCTGCTACACTCTGATGCTCTCCTCCTGCATGCCTGCTACACCCCTGCATGCCTGCTACACTCCCCCTGCATGCCCCCCTGCACTCCCTGCATGCCTGCTACACTCCCTGCATGCCTGCTACACTCCCTGCCTGCCTGCTACACTCCCTGCATGCCTGCTACACTCCCTGCATGCCTGCTACACTCCCTGCATGCCTGCTACACTCCCTGCATGCCTGCTACACTCCCTGCATGCCTGCTACACTCCCTGCATGCCTGCTACACTCCCTGCATGCCTGCTACACTCCCTGCATGCCTGCTACACTCCCTGCATGCCTGCTACACTCCCTGCATGCCTGCTACACTCCCTGCATGCCTGCTACACTCCCTGCATGCCTGCTACACTCCCTGCATGCCTGCTACACTCCCTGCATGCCTGCTACACTCCCTGCATGCTACACTCCCTGCATGCCTGCTACCTCCCTGCATGCCCCTGCACTCTACACCCCTGCATGCCTGCTACACTCCCTGCATGCCTGCTACCTCCGCATGCCTCACACCCTGCATGCCTGCTACCACTCCCTGCATGCCTGCTACACTCCCTGCATGCCTGCTACACTCCCTGCATGCCTGCTACACTCCCTGCATGCCTGCTACTACCTCCCTGCATGCCTGCTACACTCCCTGCATGCCTGCTACACTCCCTGCATGCCTGCTACACTCCCTGCATGCCTGCTACACTCCCTGCATGCCTGCTACACTCCCTGCATGCCTGCTACACTCCCTGCATGCCTGCTACACTCCCTGCATGCCTGCTACACTCCCTGCATGCCTGCTACACTCCCTGCATGCCTGCTACACTCCCTGCATGCCTGCTACCTCCCTGCATGCCTGCTACACTCCCTGCATGCCTGCTACACTCCCTGCATGCCTGCTACACTCCCTGCATGCCTGCTACACTCCCTGCATGCCTGCTACCCTGCATGCCTGCTCCTCCTGCATGCCTGCTACACTCCCTGCATGCCTGCTACACTCCCTGCATGCCTGCTACACTCCCTGCATGCCTGCTACACTCTTAAACTCCATCGTGTTTCTCACTTTCACTATCATATTTTTCTATTATTTCTTTCTTCATTTATACAGTGTTCCTCACTTTCTTTACCAAAGAAGTGGCACTAGGAGCTTTCTTTGGGCCCATGGTAGCTTATTTAGTAGTCACACACAATAATCAAGGCCCAAAAACAATGAATTGTTAATAAATGTTTTGTATAAACTCCTGGGGTGATGTTCACTCAAGCGTAAACAATGCTAGACTGCGTGACAATGTGCGTGGGAGGTGTGGGGGTGGCAGGCCTACGGCCTTTGTATGTGCGCGGCACTGGTGGACAGGTCCCATACGGTCGGCGAAAACTAAAACAATCGGCGAAAACTAAGACAAATTTTCCCTGAAAAAAGTCGGCGAAAACCAAAATCGGCGAAAACTGGGACAAGCGAAAACCAAGGGATGACTGTATATGCTTGTACATGCATGTGTAGTGTGACTTAAGTATAAGAAGCAGCAGCAGCAGCAAGATGTACCTGAAATCTTGCATTCAATAAATTTATTCCCCTATAATTTTTACAATCTCTTTTGTCCCCCTTTCCCTTATAGTATAAAGGAATTATACATGCTCTCTGCCAGTCCCTAGGTAACTTCCCCTCTTTCAAACATTTATTGAACAAAAGTACCAACCACTCCAACACAACATATATCTTCTCTCACCCAAATCCAGTCATACTGGCCAATACTGTTAATGCAGAATTACAGAAAATATCGACATGGATGACGACTAATAAACTTACTCTAGATACTGACAAGACCTACTTTATACAGTTTGGAAACAGAGTTACAAATGTTCCACTTAACATAACACTCAATGGTTCACCCATCACAAGACTCAAAGAGGGAAAATTCCTAGGAATCCACATTGATAGTAGCCTTAAATTCCAAACACACATATATGTACAACAAATTTACAAGAAAATCTACAAGACAGTAGGCATATTATCTAAGATGCGCTACTATGTGCCTCAATCAGCTCTCCTTGCACTATATCACTCGCTCATTTACCCATATCTCGCATATGGAATCTGTGCATGGGGATCAACAACATTAAATCACCTTAGACCACTCATAACCCAACAAAAGGCTGCAGTCAGAATGATAACAAATTCCCACTCTAGACAGCATACTCCACCAATATTCAAAAGCCTAAAACTACTCACCATAAAGAACATTCACACTTATTCTTGTGCCTACTACATACATAGAACTCTACATTCTAATATAAACCCTCCGCTCAAAATTCTCCTCACCAACTTTAATAGGACCCATGACCATAACACAAGATACAGATCACTTTTTGATGTACCCCATGTCCATAGCAACCTATGTAAGAATTCTATGCACATAAAGGGCCCCAGAATCTGGAACTCATTACCAGGAAATGCTAAAATAACCTTGTCTAAATACTCATACTGTAAATTGCCTTCAAAAATGCTCAGAGTTATTTTCCTATAAAATAAATTCAATTTTTACAATTATTTCCACCTAATCACCCTAAACTAAATACTCAAACTGTAAATTACTCTCAAAATGCTCAATGTTATTTTCATTAAGATAATTTAATTTTTATTTAGGTACGTAGTAGGTTGGTAAACAGCAACCGCCCAGGGAAGTACTACCGTCCTGCCAAGTGAGTGTAAAACGAAAGCCTGTACAGTGGTACCTCGAGTTACGATATTTTTTCGTTCGAGAATGCTGTTCAAGTGCCATTACCAAACGAATTTATCCCCATAAGGAATAATGTAAAATAGACTAGTCCTTTTACACCCCCAAAAATATACTTACAAAAGCATTTAAAAAAATAAACTTACATAAAAGGGCGATTTTGGGGACCATCGTAACTCGAGGTACCACTGTAATTGTTTTACATGATGGTAGGATTGCTGGTGTCTTTTTTCTGTCTCATAAACATGCAAGATTTCAGGTACATCTTGCTACTTCTACTTACACTTAGGTCACACTACACATTCATGTACAAGCATATATATACACACCCCTCTGGGTTTTCTTCTATTTTCTTACTAGTCCTTGTTTTTTTTTTTTTTTTTTTTTATTAACACATCGGCCGATTCCCACCAAGGCAGGGTGGCCCGAAAAGAAAAACTTTCATCATCATTCACTCCATCACTGTCTTGCCAGAAGGGTGCTTTACACTACAGTTATAAAACTGCAACATTAACACCCCTCCTTCAGAGTGCCGGCACTGTACTTCCCATCTCCAGAACTCAAGTCCGGCCTGCCGGTTCCTGAATCCCTTCATAAATGTTACTTTGCTCACACTCCAACAGCACGTCAAGTATTAAAACCATATGCCTCCATTCACTCCTATCAAATACGCTCACACATGCTTGCTGGAAGTCCAAGCCCTCGCACACAAAACTTCCTTACCCCTCCCTCCAACCTTTCCTAGGCCGACCCCTACCCCGCCTTCCCTCCACTACAGATTTATACACTCTGAAGTCACTCTGTCTCGTTCCATTCTCTCTACATGTCCAAACCACCTCAACAACCCTCCTCAGCTCTCTGGACAATCGTTTTGGTAATCCGCACCTCCTCCTAATTTCCAAACTCCGAATTCTCTGCATTATATTCACACCACACATTGACCTCAGACATGACATCTCCACTGCCTCCAGCCTTCTCCTCGTTGCAACATTCATCACCCATGCTTCACACCCATATAAGAGCGTTGGTATAACTATACTCTCATACATTCCCTCTTTACTTCCATGGACAAGGTTCTTTGTCTCCACAGACTCCGAAGTGCTCCACTCACCCTTTTCCCCTCATCAATTCTATGATTCACCTCATCCTTCATAGACCCATCCGCCGACATGTCCACTCCCAAATATCTGAATACATTCACCTCCTCCATACTCTCTCCCTCCAATCTGATATCCAATGGAAATAAATGGTATAAAATACCGACACAATGGAAAAATAAACACATAAGCAGTATAATGTGATCCTTTGACAACGTTTGCCACGCAGTGGCTATCAGTCACAGACAGATCTACCCAGATCTGTCTGTGACTCGATAAACCTGCGTGGGCAAACGTGTCAATAAGGATCACATTTTACTGCTTATGTGTTTATTTTCCACTGATATCAATCTTTCGTCACCTATTCTTTTTGTTATCCTCATCACCTTACTCTTTCCTATATTCAGTTTCAATTTTCTTCTTTTACACACCCTACCAAATTCATCCACCAACCTCTGCAACTTCTCTTCAGAATCTCCCAAAGCACAGTGTCATCAGCAAAAAGCAACTGTGACAACCCACTTTGTATTTGCTTCTTATTTTTTAGCCCAACACCTCTTGCCAAGACCCTCGCATTCACTTCTCTTACAACCCCATCTATAAATATATTGAACAACCACGGTGACATCACACATCCTTGTCTAAGGCCCACTTTTACTGGGAAATAGTCCCCCTTCCCTCCTACACACTAACCTGAGCCTCACTATCCTCATAAAAACTCTTCACTGCTTTCAGTAACCTTCCTCCTATTCCATACACCTGCAACATCTGCCACATTGCCCCCTATCTACCCTATCATACGCCTTTTCCAAATCCATAAATGCCACAAAAACATCTTTACCCTTATCCAAATACTGTTCACCTATATGTTTCACTGTAAACACTTGGTCTACACACCCCTACCTTTCCTAAAGCCCCCTTGTTCATCTGCTATCCTGCTTTCTGTTTTACTCTTAATTCTTTCAATAATAACTCTACCATACACTTTACCAGGTACACTCAACAGACTTATTCCCCTATAATTTTTGCACTCTCTTTTGTCCCCTTTGCCTTTATACAAAGGAACAATACACGCTCTCTGCCAATCCCTAGGTACCTTACCCTCTTCCATACATTTATTAAATAATAGCACCAACCACTCCAAAATTATATCCCCACCTGCTTTTAACATTTCTATCTTTATCCCATCAATCCCAGCTGCCTTACCCCTTTCATTCTACCCACTGCCTCACGAACTTCCCTACACCCACAACTGGCTCTTCCACACTCCTACAAGATGTTATTCCTCCTTGCCCTACACACGAAATCACAGCTTCCCTGTCTTCATCAACATTTAACAAATCCTCAAAATATTCTCTCCATCTTCCCGATACCTCTAACTCTCCATTTAATAACTCTCCTCTCCTATTTTTAACTGTCAAATCCATTTGTTCTCTAGGCTTCCTCAACTTATTAATCTCATTCCAAAACTTTTTCTTATTTTCAACAAAATTTGCTGATAACATCTCACCCACTCTCTCATCTGCTCTCTTTTTACATTGCTTCACCACTCTTTTAACCTCTCCTTTTCTCTCCATATACTCTTCCCTCCTTGCATCACTTCTACTTTGTAAAAACCTCTCATATGCTAACTTTTTCTCCCTTACTTCTTGTTCTTATTTCCTCTTATCTCCATGGGGAAGTGGAACAGAATTCTTCCTCCGTAAGCCATGCATGTCGTAAGAGGCGACTAAAATGCTGGGAGCAAGGGGCTAGTAACCCCTTCTCCTGTATATATTACTAAATGGAAAATGGGAAACTTTCATTTTTCCTTTTGGGCCACCCCACTTCGGTGGGAAACGGCCGACGTGTTGAAAGAAGAAGAATTTAATTTTTACTATTATGTTCCATCCTACTAAACACTAGTTACAATGTCTATCATCATTTTGTAATGAACAATGTATTATCATCATATCATAATTTGAATGATCTACCAATTCAAACTCACTCAATTACTCCAATATTATGTTCATAGTCTATAAGCCATTAGATTAAGCTGCCCTTAATGCCAAGGCATGCCAGAGGCTCTCCTTGCACCTCAATTTATGATTGTAATGTAAACCCATGTATACGAGCAAAGAAATAAAATTGTATTTGTATCAACCCCCTGCTTTTCACATTTCTGTCATGATCCCATCAGTTCCAGCTGTTTTACCCCCTTTCATTTTACGTAATGCCTCACACACACACCCCCCACACTCACATCCGGCTCTTCTTCACTCCTAAAAGATGTTATACCTTCCTGGTCTTCCTGCCTCCCTCTCTTCATCAACATTTAACAGTTCCTCTAATTATTCCCACCTTCTTCCCAATACCTCCAACTCCCCATCTACTAACTTCCCTATTCTGTTTTTAACTGTCAAATCCATTTGTTCCCTAGGCTTTCTTAACCCTTTCGGGGTTATGGTCGTACAAGTATGTCTTACGCGCAGGGTTTATTGACGTACTAGTACGCATAAATTCTAGCGCCTTCAAATTAAGCGCAAAATGGCTGGTAGGCCTAGTGGTGAGAGAATGGGTCTACGTGGTCAGTGTGCGCAGTAGGAAAAAAATCGGGGACCCAGTGGTGCATTGTGGGAACGCCATGTTAGTACACTCTGATCACCATGCCTGGCGGTAAGAAACTCCTCACTCCTCGGCGAATTGGAACACTTTTGTTCCCCAGTGACAGTTCTAACACCGATGGGAGTGTCAGTGGTGATGAGTTTCAAGGTTTTGATGAGGTTGTGACCGAAACTAATGACCATAATACCGGTAATATTGAGGAAAACCCAGACGACCCTCAGCCGTCCACCTCCGGTGTTGTGGCATCTTGTTCACGCTCAATTGTTCCAGGACGAAAGAGGAAACTGTTATTTACTCATATCCCAGACTCTGATATGAGCAATGGTGATGATAGTGATAGTGAATATGAACTCCAAGCTCTTCAAAACAGTTCCAGTAGCGAGAGTGGAGCAGAATATTCTCCAGTGAAGCGTCAGTATATACGACGGTATATGCGCTCTGGTAGCGTGCCATATGCTGTTCCAAGGGGAAGGAGTACATCTCGGAGTACATCCCGTGGGCATACAACAGGAAGTGATAGTGAAAATGAAGACGATAGTGTTGCAATTGGAATGAGAAATGTGCATGGAACTGGTACTGGTAGTGGTGGTGCCAGGCGCGAGGCACCAGCAGTGGACCATGCTGGCACCGACGACGCTGAGTCAGCTCAGCGGCCATCCTCACCCACCCACCAACCCCCACAACCACAACCTCCAATTCCACAACCCCCACAACCTCCACTTCCACAACCCCCACAACCACCTGTAAATATCCAGTACCCACCAGCAGACCGCACCTGGGATTGGCAGGACGCTGACAATTTTATTCCCAATCCCCATCAGTTTGATGAAAGTCCAAGTGGAATACGCCCATCTTGTCCACTTGGGAACAATGCCAGTGAACTGGAATGTTTCGAGTTATTCTTTGACAATCCCCTGATAGAAATTATTGTCAGGGAAAGCAACAGATACTACGAGTACACCATGGCAAACACAATACTTTCACCAACATCACGCCTCAACAGGTGGAAGGAGGCAACTGTGGCTGAGATGTACTTGTTCTTTGCCACAATAATGCTTATGCCGCATGTTTATAAGCACCGTGCCAAATCATACTGGTCGACAGACCGCCTGATTGCAACACCAGGTTTCAGTGATATAATATCAGTGAATCGATTTGTGCTACTGCTGAGGATGCTCCACTTCTCAGACAAAACCAGGCCTGACAGAAACGACAGGTTATATAAGATTAGGAATGTGTTTTTGTATCTGAAAGAGAAATTCAATATGCATTTTTATCCCTTCAGGAAGCTTGTTATTGACGAGTCACTGATTCTGTTCAAAGGTAGACTGTCGTTCAAGCAGTATATACCAAGCAAGAGGAAACGCTTTGGTATAAAGTTGTTTGTGCTTTGTGATTGCTACAGTGGTATTGTATTGGATATTATTGTGTACACTGGAAGTAATACATTGAAAGATACCAGGAAGTTACTGGGTATCTCTGGTGATGTGGTTAGAACAATGATGGAACCATATCTTGGCAAGGGGCATATATTATATACTGATAACTGGTACACAAGCCCCTCCCTCAGTGATTTTTTGCGAGTGAACTTGACAGATGTGTGCGGTACAGTGCGTGTAAATCGTAAGCATATGCCAAGGTTCAATGCTGGCACTCGTAGAGGTGAGGTGCAAGCGCTTGCTGCCAATGACATCATGGCATTTCGGTGGCATGACAAACGAGATGTCACACTGTTGTCATCAATTCACCCTAACGAAATGACAGACACTGGCAGGCTGTATAGAGAGACCAATGAACCCATTCTAAAACCTGCAGCTGTGATGGATTACACGCTCAATATGCGCTTAGTGGACAAATGTGACATGCAGATTGGGTTTGCTGATTGTGTTCCCAAGAGTTACAAGTGGTACATAAAACTCTTTTTTCACATTCTGGACATTACCATGCACAATGCTTATAATATTTATAAGTTGAAGACCACAAACAAACCACCATATGGCGAATTTTGCTTGTCTGTCATCAGGCAAATAATATTCAAGTACCAAGGAGCAACACCTGCAATAGAAACCCGCCCAACACAAGGTTATCAACACCTACCTTCTCGTCTGAGGCTTGGTGGTGAACACTTCCTAACAAAACTGCCTGCTACTGCTTGCAAGAAAAAGGCTCAGAGGTGTTTTGTCTGTGCATATACAAAAAAAACGCCCACAACAACGCAAAGACACTCGTTTTATGTGTGTGGAATGTAAAACACCACTGTGCATGGAACCATGTTTCAGAGACTTCCACAGGCTGCAGAACTACTAGAAACATGTCCAGTGACTATATATATGTATATACATGATTGAACAATGAAAATAAACAATATTTGTTATTGTGAATAACTGTAAATAAGTTGTGTAAACAAAATAGTGATAAGAAAAGTTATGTAATGATTGTGAAATACTTAGCGAGTGAATATTTGAAAAACAGCACTTATATTGGTCTCACAGGCCATAAAAGTTATTTGGAGGAAAAAAAAAAAAATATCAAAAAATAACTTCAAGAAAGAAAAAAGAAAATGACCGGCCAACCGGCAGTTACCGATGTTGCCGGCACCAGTTCATTTTTCGTCAACTTCAATCCTCCATATTTCGGTGAGTATTGATCGCAAAAATGTAATTTTTAGCCTATTAGATTTAGGAAAAAAACTATCATTTCATAAGAAATTTTTTTTTTTTTTTTTGAAATTCGTGGACCCTGAGAACGAGTTTCAGAGAGACTCCTTGGACCCCCAAAGGGTTAACCTATTAATCTCACTCCAAATTTGTTTTCTTATTCTCAGCAATATTTGTTGGCAGCATCTCACCCACTATTATTTGCTCTCCTTTTGCACTCCCTCACCACTCTCTTCACCTCTTTTACTCTATATACTCCCCACTTCTTATATCACTTCTGCTCTGTAAAAATCTTTCAAATGCAACCTTTTTCTGTTTTCACACCCTTTATCTCATCATTCCACCAATCACTCCTCTTTCCTCCTGCACCCACCCTCCTATAACCACAAACTTCTGCTCTGCATTCTAACACTACCATTTTAAAACTACCCCACCCCTCCTCAAGCCCCATACTACCTATACTCTCATTAGCCCACCTTTTTCCCAGTAGTTGCTTATATCTCACCCTAACCTCCTCCCTTAGTTTACAAACTTTCACATCTCTTACTTTCTGCTGCTGTTTTCCTTTTGCTTCATATACCTCTTACTCTAACTGTAGCTAAAATTAAATAATGATCCGATATATCTGTTGCCCCTCTACAGACATGCACATCCTGAAGTCCACCCATCAACCTTTTATCCACCAATACATAATCTAACTACTTTCATTATGTGCTATAATATATACTTGGAAAGTACTTGAGGGCCTGGTCCCAAATCTGCACACTGCCATAACAACATACTGGAGTGAGAGATATGGGAGAAAGTGTAAAATAAACCCAGTGAGGAGCAGGGGTGCGGTGGGGACAATACGGGAGCACTGTATTAACATCCGGGGTCCCAGACTATTCAACATCTTACCAGAAGATATCCGAAACATCGCTGGAACCAGTGTAGAAGCCTTCAAGAGGAAACTGGACAAGTATCTTCATCGGGTGCCAGATCAACCAGGCTGTGATGGATATGTGGGGCAGCGGGCCTCCAGCAGCAACAGCCTGAATGACCAGGCAAGCACCAGACGAGCCTGGCCCATGGCCGGGCTCAGAGAGTAGATACTCTCGAAACTCTTCAAAGGTATATCAAAGGTATATCTTGTATATTTATTTAGCCTCTTTTTCTTAACCCTTTGGGGGTCGACAGGCCTTCTCAGAAACTTGTTCTCAGGGTCGAAAATGTTTTAGAAAAAAAAAGTTTCTCATGAAATGATAGAATCTTTTTCCGATCATAACGACACCAAAAGTATGAAATTTGATTGAAAACTTACGGAATTACGGTCTCGCAAAGTTATCGGTCTCGATGATGTTTACGCATCTGCGATTTCGCCCCCTTTGAGCCCTATTTTTGGCCAATTCCAATGTTCCAGTCCACTAAAATCATAGCTATTTCACTAGAACTCCATTTCTTCTATCGATTGAGTACAAGAAACCGCCCATTTACCAATTTCAACTACCCAAAATAGTGGCAAGAAAATGGCAATTTGGCCATCTTGATCTTTATGGCCGAAGAATCGACGAGATGGGGAAGGAAGAAGGAAAGGGAAGGATGGAAATACTGGAAAAGGATGAGATGGTGGAGGAGAGGAGGATGTGAAGATCAGTGGCCCAACCACTGTGGAGCAAGTGGTACTGACGTACTGCAGGTCTTGATGGCGAGTAATCAGGAACAGCAGGGTGGCACCTTGAAAGGTGCGGTGATGGCAGAGGCAGGCAGGCAGGGAAGGTCAGCAGGCAGGGAAGGTCAGCAGTCAAGTGTTGAGTCTTCAATTAATCAGTTTTCCGTTTTCGAATGAGTTGTACTGCTTACGTGTGAGGTGATCCACCTCAAATGGTTGGTCGCCTTTATGGTTGGTGAGGGCGATGAGTACTACATGGAAGGGAAAGATAACGTCAGTACAGATGAACTTGGCAGTCCCATCTTTAAGTCGCTGGTGAAGTTCAGAAGCAAACATTCGGTCATTAAACTGACGAGTGGTGTAGAACCGAAGACTAGAGAGTGGTGTTTTGTTCGTAGCAGCAGAGGCGGTGGAAGGCGAGGTCGGTGATTGGTTCGTGGCAGTAGTAGTTGAATGCTTCTCATTGGTGGGAGTTGGCTGTTTCTCCACGGGTGAGGAGGCAGCTGATTGGTTCTTGGTAGTGGTGGTAGCGCGAGGTGGAGGTGAACTCTCATTGGTGGAGGCCGTATTAGAACACGTGTCATCTTCAAGCAGCAATTCTTGCAAGTCATCTGGTGCAGCAAAACTGACGACTTTTGGAATTATCTTTAAAATCTCAGCTGAAGGAGGACTTGTTGGGAAGTTGAATGCTGGCATGTTGTTGAGGGCAAGAAGTTCGTTTATCGATGTGTTGAAGGATCCTGGTTTAGCTGCGTTGTTCATGTGAGCAAACATCATGCAGTAATAAATCTTCGTGGAGATGTCGTCAGGCAGAGGCGAGGTGGGTGGTGGTGGCGGCGGCTGCTGAGTGGCTTGCAGGATCTTGGCGGTAGTAGACTGGAGTTTAGCTATTGCAGCATAAGTTGGAGAGTTGCCTGATGTTTTCTTAAGGTCTTCCTTTAATTTCTTGGAAAGGATCTCCTTCGAACAGGACATTTGGCTGCCAGAGTATGATGATCACTTTTACAGTTGATGCAGGTAGGAGCAGTAGTGGAGGTGCAGGAACGAAAGTCGTGACCTTCAGACCCACAAGTGGAACATATTTTCTTGTTCTTGACGTGACAATCGTTGGTAGAATGACTGTAGGAAAAGCATGTCCAGCAAGGTGAAATTTGCTTGAAACGTTCAGGTTCAAGTTGACCAGGGTTGATGTAGTAGTATGAGACAGCTAGACCATCAGAGAGAGCTCTGGCAGCCATGTTCACGTCGATAAACGTGATTTTCAGCATTGATGAAGCATTGGGGATCTTGATTACAGCTTCTAATTCAGCCCAGTCATTGAGATCTTCAATTGATTGCTTGATGTCGTTGGTAGTCATGGAGGTGATAAGTTTGTCCAGCCTTTTCATAAACACTGATCGTTTTGCTCTCATAAATGGTGATGTTGAGAGAACAAAGTCTTGATCATCAAGTGTCTTGATAGCAGGTGTTGAGAGGACTTTTTCTGCTTCCTCATCATTGATGAATGTGACAAGGAAGGCTTCATGAAGAGTGGAAATTCCTGAGAATTTCAGCTGCAAATTGCTTTTAAGGGTAGTAGCAAGGGCCAGCTTGGAAGCATCAGTGGTTGAAGAGTCCTTAGCCTTGATCTTTACTCGGTGAGCCATGGTGGTGCAGGTAAAGGTTCCCCTCCCCAACAGGGATCGTAGGGAGACTGAAAACCGAAAGGCTGAGCTGCTGTGACCGCACTGGGCAAAGTCAGCAAGCAGAATCTGTATGTATCGTATCGTATGTATCTGTCGTATCATGTGTATCGCAATTTGGCCAATTTCACAAATTTCAAACGATGCCAATTTCAAAATGGGGTCCAGAACAGACATTCCTGGCACCAAAATAACCTCTTCTCTGTTCATTAGTCACGTCTCCAGGCCCCTCTTACATTACTTTTGCTTTCCATTTTGAATTTTTATTCTCTCAAAAAAATAGAAGATTTACTGTTATGTATACAACTGTATCATTGTAAAACTGGTATAAATAATATCAGCGCACTTGTGGAAGAATATTAGACTCGCCAGTTGATGTGTATTGGATGCATGGTGTGATTTGTTTACTCTTGAACATCGTCAAAAATTGAACATTTTTGCTACTTTGAGCTCAATTTCAAGGTCTACTTTGTCATTGTCAAACCAATCAAAATCATCTCTATTTCTGTAATATATCTTCCATTCTATCAAATGAGACCAAGAAAACGAGAATACATCAATAAATACCATACGAAAATACTTCAAAGTCGTTATTTTAAACGAAAAAAACAGTCAGTTGTTTTTTTCTCATTATGCAGTGTGTGCTGCAGGAATTTTTTTATACTGCGCACACTGACCACACAGACCCATTCTTTTATATGTAGGCTTACCAGCCGTTTCCCACTTAATTTGAGGCAGCTAGAATTTATGCGTACTAGTACGGCACTGACCCTAGCGCGTAAAACGTACTAGTACGGCACCGACCCCGAAAGGGTTAAAATATGCATTACTTAGTACAAACCTCTTTCTATACATAATTCAATTAAAGGCCCTACCATCTACACTAAACTTAAGAGCAGTCAGTTTATACCTTGCTTCTAGAGATATTGAACACTGTTTCTTAACACTCATATTCCTAACAAAACCATGCCATCAAGATGTCAGACTCAATCTTCTTCTTCACACTGAGAACCACATGTTTCCTCCTGGCATCACCAATTCCATTAGAAGCACTTGCTAACTGAATTTTGATTAATTTTTTTTTCTTAACACATTAGCCGTTTCCCACTGAGGCAGGGTGACCTGAAGAAGAAGAAACACTTCCATTACTCATTCCATCACTGTCTTGCCAGAGGTGTGCTGACACTACAGTTAAACTGCAACATATCTCCACCCCTCCTTCAGATCCCACCTCCAGGACTTAAGTCTGGTTAACCGGTTTCCCTGAATACCTTCATAAATGTTACTTTGCTCACACTCCAACAGCATGTTAAGTCATAAAAACCATCTGACTCCACTCACTCCTATCTAACATGTACATGCATGCTTGCTGGCACACAAAACCTCCTTAACCTCCGTCCAACCTTTCCTAGAACGACCCCTACTCCACGTTCCTTGTACTACAGATTTATACACCTCCATATCATTCTATTCTAAATGTCTGAACCATCTCAACTCCTCCTCAGCCCTCTGGATAACACTTTAGAAACCCTGCCTCCTTCTAATCCCCAAGCTATGGATTCTCTGCTTAATATTCACACCACACATTGTCCTCAGACAAGAAATCTCCACTGCCTCCAGCCTTCTCCTCCTTGCAAAATTCACCCCCCATACTTCACACCCATATAAGACATTGGTACCACTATACTTCATACATTCCCTCTTTGCTTCCATGAATAGCATTCTTTTCTCCACAGACTCCTTAGTGCACCACTCACCTTTTTTTCCTCAACAATTCTATGGTTCACCTCATCTTCCATAGACCCATCTGCTGACAAGTCTACTCCCAAATATGTGAACATATTCACTTTCTCCATACCCTCCCTCCAATCTGATAACCAGTCTTTCATTACATAAATTTTCTGATATCCTCATCACCTTGCTCTTTCCTATGTTCACTTCCAATTTCATTCTTTTACACCCAAATTCGTCCACCAACCTCTGCAACTTCTTTTCAGAATCATCTTTGAATCCCACACCTCTTGCCAACACTTCTCTTACAACCCCATCTATAAATATATTGAACCAAGGTGACATCAACATTATGTCTAAGGCCTACTTTTACTGGAAATAATCTCCCTCTCCTACATATTCTTACCTGAGCCTCACTATCCTCAAAAATTCTTAACTGCTTTCAGTAACCTACCACCTATTCCATACACTAGCAATATCTGCCACATTGTTCCCCTATCTACCTTTTTCGGGATGCCTTCTATAATTCCATAGATGCAACAAAAACCACTTAGTGTACACATCCCTTCCCTTTCTAAAGCCTCCTTGTTGATCTGTGATCCTGCTCTCCATCTTACTCTCAATTCTTTCAATAACATCTAACATACACTTTCCCAAAGGTATACTCAACAAGCTTATTCCCCTATAATTCTTACACTCCTTTTGTCCCTTTGCCTTTATACAAAAGAACTACACATGCTGTCTGCAAATACTTAGGTACCTTCCCCACACTCATACATTTATTAAATTATTATTATTATTATTATAATCAAATAGAGCGCTAAACCACAGGTTATACAGCGCTGAGGTTTTTGTAGGATGCGGGGAGAGTGAGTTGTAAGGGGAGATGGACGATGTAGGGTATGGAGTGCAAGATGACGGAGGGTAGTGCGGGGGTGGAGGGTAGCAAGAGATCGAGGTAGAAGGGACTGAGGGAGGTGCTAAGGTATAATCTTCAGAGTTTGTGTAGTAAGTCAGTTTCTGTCAAAAGTCAACAAGAGAGTCAGGATTAAAGGAGGGTCCATCTGCAAGAAGGGAAGGTAAAGAAAGGGCCGCAGAGCGAAGCGTCGTTGGAGGTAAATTCTGCGTGCTCGTTGATAAGTGGGCAGTCCAACAGGATATGTCGAACAGACACTGGAACCTGACAATGCTCACAGAGAGGGCTGGGATCCTCTCCATGAGATACCCGTGAGTAAGGACGAGTGTGGCCGATGCGAAGACGGGAGGAGTAGTCTCCCAACCCTCGACATTGGTGACAAGAAGAAGGCCAGAAACCTTGCCGGTTTAATAGAATGAAGTTTGTTATTCAGCAGGTCAGACCAGCTTGTTGCCAACAGGTGCGAAAGGGGGGTAGCAATGACCGCAAAATAGCGTGAAAAGAACACCTCTATATGAAACTGGAAGGTCATGTACTGCTGACCGCAGCAGTGTCTGCCTGTTCATTGCCCTGTACGTCAACATGACCAGGGACCCAACAAAAACAATATCTTTATGCTTGCTAAAGATGCGGCGTAAAAAGGTGGAACGAAGAACTAGGGGGTGAGTGTATCAATTTTACGGATAGCCTGTAAGCACTAAGAGAGTCTGAAACGACCACAAATGGTGACTCAGGCATAGATGCAATACGGATAATGCTACAAGAATGGCATACAATTCAGCCCAAATATGCTAGCCGAGGGTAATAGATGCCCTCGTACAACCTGTCCGGAAACACTCTCGAATCCGACGCCGTCAGATGACTTGAACCATCGGTGTATACTGCGATGGCATGGGAATGAGAACGGAAGTGGTCTAGAAAGAAGAGCGGAAGCCGCCGTAGGTAGTTGGGCTTTCGCGCAAGGTAGAGGGAAAAGAACAGACACGGACAGCAGGAACTTCCCAAGGGGTAGGGGAAAGGGAGATGTCACATGAACATATAGAGGTGGGAGCTGAAGGGAAGACACGAGTGAATGTAGACGAAGAAAAAGGACAAGTAAGCAGGGGCGACAACAAATAAAAGCGCCTACTAACATCTGTAACAATCCTATACATGGAAGGATTGGGGGGTCATGAGGCGAACATAATAGCGAATGCAATGTGCATCTCGACGATCGGACAAGGATGGAATGTTCGCTCACATGAGGCTCTCAACCAGGGAAGAGAAAAGACCAAGGCATAAGCGTAATCCCTGGTGATGGATGGGATTAAGGCTGGAAAAGTGGCAGGAGAAGCTGCTGAATATATCTGGTCACCATAATCGAGTTTCGATAAAATTAGGGCCGAATGTAGGCGAAGGGAGTTCTACGATCAGCCCCCATGAAAGTGCGAGGGTTTTAAGGAGGTTCAGCCCGGCTATGACAAGTCGCCTTCAGAGAGGTAATGTGAGGTTTCCAGGACAATCTGCGGTCAAACAGGAGGCCGAGAAACCTGACTGTATCACGTTCTGGGATACGTGAGCCGTATAGGTACAATGGATGATCAGAGACCACTGAACGCCTAGTGAACGTAATTTGATGAGTTTTGCCACTAGAAAATTTAAACCGTGAGTGGTGGCCCAATCAGAAACCTGGTTGATGGCATGCTGGAGGGAAACTGCAATGAGGTGAGAGTCAGCACCTGCACAAGTTATAGCAAAGTCATCCACATAGAGCGATGACCAAATATTGGATGGGAGAACAGATCCCAGATTATTTATAGCAAGCAGAAAGAGTGTTGTGCTCAGAACACATCCCTGGGGACACCTTCAGCTTGGACAAATTCCGGGAAGTTCATTACTAACCCGACCCGGAATTTTCTGTCAGTTAAGAAGGCCTTAAAAAGAATGGTAGGTTGCCTCGGAGGCCTAAGGTGGGCCTGGGCCAAGATATTATACTCCAAGTTGTGTCATAAGCCTTCTCAAGGTCGAAAAGATAGCGATAACCGAATGGTTGTTGCAAAGGCATTACGAATATACGTATCCAAGCGCAGTAAGGGGTCAATGGCAGAACGGCCCTTACGGAAGCCATATTGACTAGGGAGAGACTATTGTGAGTCTCTAAATACCACATCAAACGTCTTTAACTAGACGTTCCATCCCCTTTCAAATTGCACTGGTAAGAGCGATGGGGCGGTAGTGAGAGGAATCACGTCCCGTAGTACCTGGTTTTGAAAGGAGAACAATAGCAGACTTCCACAGCTGGGGAAGAACTCCTTGTGACCATATGAGATTAAAGAGTCGTAAGAGGACAGTAAGAGCAGACTGATGTAAGTGCTGTAGCATACGAATATGTATGCCGTCTGGCCCAGCTGCCGATGATCAGCAAGCAGAGAGTGTTGCCTCCAGTTCTTGAAGGGAAAAAGGCACATTATAGGATTCTTCTCTAAGAGAAGAAAAATCTAAGGGCTTTAACTCGCTGGCAGACTTAGAAGAAAGGAGCAGGGGCATAGATGTAGCCCTGAAAATGCGGTGAGATGATTACCAATTTCAGTGGCAACGGCAAGAGGGTGTGCTATATCAACACCAGCAACCTGAAGAACAGGAGCCGGGTCGGGGAGAATTTACCACCAATTTCCGCACTTTCTTCCAGACTGCACTCATCGAGGAAGCCGAAGTGACAGTAGAAACGTAATCTCGCCAGCAAGTGCGTTTAGCATCACGTATGACACGGCGAGCAATAGCCTCTTCTGCTTGAAATCAAGGAGTCTCTCTGTGGTTCTGTTATACGATACCTGCCCCATGCAGCCGTTTCAAACGCACTGCCCGAGCACAAGTAAGAGACCACCCCAAAGGGACGCACTTCTGAGGATGCTTGCCCGAGGTTTGGGGAATAGAATGTGAAGCCTGTGAAGATGGAGGACGAAAAGAATGTAAAACCTCATCAATGGAGGACGAGGTAGGAACCTCATGAAGGCAGTAAGATGTGCGTAAGGTCCCATTTCGCTCGGTCAAATTGCCAGCGTGGGCAATGAGGAGGTGGAGAAAACAGAGGGGACTTTAGGATAATTGGGAAATGATCGCTGTCATGTAAGTCCGGGAGGACAGACCAGGTGAAGTCAAGGACAGTTGATGAAGAGCAGATGGAAAGATCGATGCAGGAGAAAGAATGAGTTCGGGGATCAAAATGGGTAGGAGTACCCAGTATTTAAAACATGGAGGAAGAGAAGCAAGAAATGCCTCAACTGAATGCCACGGGAGTCACAGTGCGACCCTCCCCAGAGAAAGTGGTGCGTTAAATCGCCAAGTAATAGAAGGGGGGGGCGGTAAGGAAGAAACCAGAAAATCAACATCTGGGATAGACAATGCCCGTGAAGGGAAGATATAAAGAACAGAGTGTATACCACTTATTCAAGTGGATACGGGCTGCTGTGTAATGTAAGGAAGAAGGGACATAGAGCTGACGGTATGGAACACCAGTGCGCGTATAAGGAGAGCACTTCGTTAAAGGTTCCATCGGAAAAGGATCCGATGAATATAACAAATTATAGCCTGAAAAGGGCCTGATAACAGTGGATTGTAATTTGGGTTCTGGCAAACAGACCCCAATAGGGGAAAACTGGGAGAGCAACACCTGAAGCTCACCCTGTTACCCCCTGAGGCCTCGAGATATTCCACTGCAAATAAGCCATGATTTATGGGGAAAAAGATAGAAGTGGTAGTGAGGAAGCTATGGACTAGGGTTAGAAAAGTCCACGTGTGGAGGCAGCGGAAGACCTGTAATCAGAGAGGGAGGAGGACGTTGTGAAGGAAGAGGGGGTTGAGACGAAGAGAGAGATTAGGAACCTCAGATGGAGTAGTGTCCATCATCGGCCCAGTCTTGAAATATATTCTGCAATAGCTTCCAGTGTTTGGAAGTCAAAGATGCAGAATGGGAGACACATTAGAAATGGAAGAAACTATCAGAGTCTATAGACTGTACTAAAGTAGAGGACGAGGAGGTAGAGAGGGAACTGTCGTAGGGACTTCTAACTTCAAGAAACTGTACACCAAAGCAGTGTTTCAGAAGTGCTTTGAAATGACCTCGGACACTGAATTGACCCTTAGAGAGTTCTGGAAGAATCACTTCAATGTCTACAACTGCATAGGCCTTCTAGATAAGGCTTGGGAGGAGTGACTACCAGGACTTTGAACTCTGCTTGGAGACCACTGTGGCCGGATTGTGTTGTGGAAGATATTGTGACATTGGGGAACAGCCTGGGGTTGGAGGTGAGTGGTGAGGATGTGGAAGAGTTGGTGCAGGACCACAGGTAGGGTTAACCACTGAAGAGCTGCAACAGCTGGAACTGGAACTTCATCAGACCAAAGTTGAGGAAATTGCTTCAGAAAAGGGGAG